>VMBQ01005784.1:0-10787 GCA_007657795.1 Dreissena rostriformis
CGTTATAAGTAATAAGAGGGCCGATACCACGGATGAACATGCTAGTGTAGAACGTTGATAGGAATGGATGAAACTATAGGAAAGAAGGATACGATAGATTGGGACCTGGATATTTCAAAGGATTTAATTTGTCAAGTATTCGTTTAAGCTCATATTGGTTAAAATCTGTATTTTTTACATAATGTTCCTCGATAATGAAATATGTACCTTATGTATCCTTTTTCGGTATTTTGTGAACGATATACAATTGTTTTCAAATCGAAACTGCCACAAACTGGAATTTGATTTTGAAGTAAAAACAACCGTTAATGCGTTATAACATAATCATGGTATCGTTTGTGTTGGGAGCGAAACGATAATGTTGGACGCGTGAAATAACATGCAATAAATATGAAAAACCATTACCTTTCAGCTTGGACAAAGTCTTTCTCAATACAACTGTGAAAATTAATAAATTATTTTCTTCCCCATTTTTCATACCAGTTCAAAAAAGTATTCAGGGGACTTAATTCTTAACAAAGTAAATGAGCGGAAGGAAAACTATTTAAATGATAACTTAGGTCAGAGATAACATTTCTATTGCAATTTCGTTTGGGAGAAAAACATATTGTTTATATGCAAATACACTATCATCACAATAAAACGAGTATGGTGTTTAATTTAGTTTAAAGAACATGTAAAACTAAAGATAGGGCCGAATAAGTTCCGATGATTTGGGGCCGAATAAGCTTGGAGCCGAATCAACCCATGTTTAGGCCTAGGCCGAAGAAGCCTGTGGCTGAATAAGCCTGCTACACAATCTATATAATATTGTTATTTATCAGAATGAAACTGCAACTGAATCGAGGTTATTGTATCTTCTTTCAATGCCCATTTCGATGTCATTTACTTACCAGATGTTTGGACGAAGAGTAGAGATTGTGATGAAGCCTAAAAGTATTCCACTACATTAAGCTGGTAATAACATTGTTATTGTGGGACGTTGTAACCTCTAAAATGTCACAAGATCAACAGTAAGGCAAAAAGAACAAGAACACAAGGGGAAATTCAGTTTCCAACAGTAAACCCAACGAGTCTACGGAAGGTTGGTTTTGTAAACTATGAAAGAAAAAGTTCATAGAAGACTCAGCAAAAATTGTGCAATGTGAGTATTGTAGTGAATATTACTGCTCAACATGCCTTAAATTATCAAACACAGACTACGAAAGCTTCAAGAACCCGTTCCTCCATTCGTTTTGCTTCAGTTGTGACGAAAAGGTTATGCGTAATGTGAAACAAGAAAGGGACATAGAGGAACGTTGTGTTGCATTCATTAAAACAATGGAAAGTAGAATTGTAAAACTGGAAGAAGAAATGTTGAAAAAGGTGGACTATGAGCAAATATCTAAAATAGTGGAAACAACAATCAGTGCAAACCCTCAACCAATCGTCCAGAAAGGGGCCAGTAAACTCGAGATCGAGCTAGTGGATAAGAAAATATCAGAAATTAAAAAGTCAGCAGAGGACCAGGCATATGAGATCAGGGACAGTTCCAACAGGGAGAGAAATATTATCATACACGGATTGAAAGAAAGCGACGAAAAGGACCCAACAGCCAGGAAAATTAACGACACTAAAATGATTAACAACTCGATGGATTTTTTGAAGATAGAACATGAAGGATATGAAAGCGTTATAAGGCTGGGGGGGGGGGGNGGCGGGGGGGGGGGGATTTGAAACATCTGAAAAACCAAGAACAACAAGAGTAATATTTAAAAACATTAAAAACAAAAAAATAATGTTGAAAAACCTACATAAACTCAAAAATATGGATTGTAAGAATGTTCTAAGTAAAATTGGGGTGACCCATGACATGACAGTGGCTGAAAGGGAACAGAATAAGGAGCTCATTGGCTTAGCCAAGGAGAAAACAAGTAACGACAACTCGGGAAAGTACCACTTCCTGGTGCGGGGCCACCATTGGGCAAGAAAAATTGTCAAAGTCACCAAAAAGGACTAGAATCACAACGAACTGTACATTTGTTTAATCCTGTTATTAATTGTGAGGATAAGCATCATAAAAATGTTATTAATTGTGAATCCTAAAAATGTAAATAGGTTGAATTCTTTCTACACGGAACTAAAGATGGGGTAATATTTATAGCTAATAGTGACCAAGAAAAAGCAGAGGTTCTAGCAACATTCTTTACCAGTGTATTTACAGAAGAAACCGATGAAAATTTTGATAAAAAACGAGAAGAAGTGAAAAAACTATTAAACGAACTCAACACATCTAAGTTACCAGGTCCAGACCAAGTTCACCCAATTGTTTTGTCAAAACTGTCAGATATAATCCACATACCTATGTGCCATATATTCAATAACTCTTTCAAGTCAGGTATTTTGCCTAGTGAATGGAAGATTGGCAATATTACAGCATTATTTAAGAAGGGAGATAAAAAAAACTAGCCTCAAACTATAGACCGGTCAGTCTTACTAGTGTAATCTGCAAATTGATGGAAAAATTAATTCGTTAACGGATAGTTGACCATATGAACTATAATGATTTGCAAATGAAAGAGATTTTGTTGTAACAATAAACACAAAACTGAAATTTGATGAACACATACAAAACCAAGTAAATAAAGCCAACAACATGATGGGATTAGTAAGACGATCATTTAAATTTCTTGATAATAGAAGCTTCAGATTATTATTCAAGTTCATCGTTAGACCACATCTAGAATATGCGAGCAGCATATGGAGTACATCTAAAATTACAGACATTGATAGTATTGAAAACGTACAACGTAGGGCAACTAAGATGTTACCAAAACTTAAGGATATGTCATACGTGGAAAGACTTAAATTTATTAAACTACCCACTTTGAAATTTCGTCGACTACGGGGAGATATGATAGAAACATACAAGATTTTGAATAATATATATGACAAAAGAACAACAGCTGGAATTTTTACTCTGAACACAAACACAAATAGAGGTCATCCCTTGAAACTTGGAAAACACAGATGTACACGTGACATTCGCAAGAATTTTTTCTCAAACCGTATTGTTAACGTGTGGAATAATCTACCAAGTGCTGTCGTCACAGCCAAGAACACTGATACATTCAAAAGACGCCTGGACAAACATTGGATCAACCAACCGATGATGTATGACTATAAATGTGAATATAATACAATAATAACCGGGAGCAAAACATTGAGATTACTAAATAGTGAGGACGAAGAAGAGGCCACTACAGAGATTCCAAAGACCTGCGGTGGTAAACCACCTAAGGTAACCTAAGGTAGGTACATGTCATTATATATAGTTTATACCGGATATAGCGCCTATTTGAATACGATTAGTAATATCATGAAGTGTCATATTACTTAGTTGAGAACAATGAGTATCACGTATGAGAAACTTCTCAAAGTTCAAGCTGTTTTTTTCCCGGTCTATGCTTCAGGACACGATACATATATAATCATACATATCTCCATTACAGTAACCACCGACTTCGTCGTCGTCGTCGTCATCGTCATCGTCATCATCATCATCATCATCATCATCATCATCATCATCATCATCATCATCATCATCATCATCATCATCATCATGGTAACGAGTCTATACCAAGCCCGGTAACGACGTTTGACGGTCGCCAGGAGGGTTTCTTTTTGGCCATCAAGTGCTGCTGTCATGTTCCGGACGTACTTGTTGATCTTGTATGAGATCTTGTAATCTTGTAGGAGATTCGGAGCAGTCTTCGGAGACACTTGTGTTCAAACTGTGTTCAAAGGTCAGTATCCTGCGTTCTGTGTCCGCGTGAAGCGTCAATGTATCGCAGCTGTACAGTAGGATGGAGACTACGTGGACTTGTAAAGCCTTAGCTTGGTGGAGAAGCTGATGAAGCTGCTTGTCCACATCCTGCTCAATCTGGGCCATTGCTGCGGTCGCCATGGCACTTCGTATTCGGACCTCATCGGTTTTGGTGCCATCCTTGGTCAGGGTTGCTCTCACATACTTGAAGCTGGTCACCTATTCCAGCTTCTTGCCGTTCATGGTGATGTCTGCACTGGTCTTCTTCTTGCTGTTTACCATGGATGTTCTCCGTGCTGACCTCCATCCCGTATGCTCATGATCTGTCATAAAATTGGGTACGAACAAAACATTGGATACGAAAGATTTTGGGTACGAACAAAAATTGGGGGTACGGGGAAGTAGTACTCGTGGGGAACTTGACCCATTCAGCGAAACTGGGAGGCGGGTTACATTCTCGATCAAATCTAAAAATAACTAGTGCTAATAGTGTAGTAGGAGATAGTGGCCCGAACGGACCGACGAAAATGCAATTTTGGGTGGGTGTGGCCTATGTGGGCGGAGCCCTGGGGTGGGTAATGTGGACATGGATGGTCGAGATAGACCGTGTTGTCATTAGAGATGTTCAGTATTAATTTCAAGTCAATTGGTGAATAAATGAGGAAGTTATGTTAAAACAAAATTTTGGGCGGGGGTGGTCTATGTGGGCGGAGCGCCCCAGGGTTGGTTATGGGGCCATGCATAGTTGAGATTGACCGTATTGTCATAAGAGATGTTCAGTATCAATTTGAAGTAAATCGGTGTAGAAATGAAGAAGTTCATGTAAAATAACCTAAACTAGAGTGTTAACAAGGTTTTACTATAGCCAGATAAGGAAAACTGCTCGCCCCATAACTTTTGACCCAGGGGTCAGATCAAATTCCAAATATTGCACCGTCGCACATATGCTCATAGCTATCATGTGTGTAAGTTTCAAGGTTCTAGTGCTAATAGTGTAGGAGGAGATAATGGCCAGGTCGGACGGACAGACGGCGGATATAACCAAAAAAATATCCCCACGCAAACTAGGAGCGGTATTTTTCACTGTTAGCAACCTGCTGTGGTGATCCCTATCTTACAAACTCAATAAATACACGGGCTAATAGCTACTGTACAGGAGCATCAACACAAAGATTTACCTTAAATTTCAATATGTTTAAAACATAACAATCCTAACGATAGATACATTGTCAGAAACAAAGAAACACAAGTGACTACGTGAAATGTAAAAATAAGATGATTTATTAATAGATATGCATCTGCAGTGTACGAAGTACCGTATGCTACACGAATAAACATGTATCAGATACAACGTTTTGACGAAAAAAAAAATTGACTTTTAAATTCCTTTTTTCTAAACTGTATGCACAAAATTGTTTCCAATTCGAGAATTCATAACGATAGCGTTATTCTTTCATATGAGTGTTCCATTGTCACGTAGTCGCTTATTGTTCGTTTTCACGTCATGCGCATATTGCCATAATGACGAGATTCGCATCAACTACATTTTGCTACATTGCGAATAGGGCAAGTCCGTTCCTTTCCAATAATGTTAATTACTCCGTATAAGGTGAAAGGCAATATTCAACAACAACGCCATATACGAATTCTAGTCCAATTTAATATCTATTATAGTTCATATTTTCAGTCATACAATTACATTCCGATAACTACATGATTGGATCTTTACCGATCCGTTTGCCTCGAAGTCTGTATCGAGTGTGTTCCTATTCTTACAAAACTTGCTAACAGGTTAATTTGCACTGAGAAACCACTATTCAAGTATTTACACGCTTATCAAACATGGTGATATAAAGTCTTAATGTACAAATAAAAGCACCACCCTAAATCCCTTATGTCAACAGTGTTGGTCACTCCATCAAATAAATGCCTTCTTGAACATACAGACTCTAGATATAAACTATCTTTGATCTTTCACTTTGTTGACTTATCCTACTGTACAATCAGTGCAGGGATATGTTATGTTTACTTACTATTGATTATCGTTCCAATATTTTGAACCAGTTTCTACATGCAAGAAATCAACCCAAATATTTTGAACGCTTATGAACGTTATGTTATATATGGATACATAATTAATTATGTATTAATCTATGTTACGTTACAATTTTCTGGTACTATTCTTCTTATTGTTTTATAATATTTTGTATTCATCAAAGTTCTATATATTTTGATAAGTAATAACACCGAATATACTCGCTTTAATATAATAAAGTGATATTCCATTTGCTGTGTTAGATTCAAATTAACTTTTATTGGGCTGCAATATGAAAGCTCAAAGAGAACAACGAAAGAAACCGAAACCATGCATAAATTGAAATAAAGGCATAATAAATTAGTGTAAATAACAAATTAACACCAATTTATAAGAATAGGGGGTTTCACGTATTGCAAATAATTTAATGTTGAGCTTTTTGGAAATATTATCAGAATATAACGGAAAAATAGTGTATTGAAATTCAGTGTTATGCTACTATGCTACAATTTCTAATACTTGATGCTGTAGTGCAGTCATACATGTTTTGTCAATGTTAGAACATGGTTGCTTAGCAAAGATAAATTAATCATAATACATATTTCGTTTCAAAAATAATGTAAATATTGCGACGCGGTTGAAATCAGAGGCGCAACCTTAGGCAGATATGTAAACAAGGAGACATGATGTCATTGACGGTAATATTCGCATTCGATAACAGTTACAATTATATGGAAATTATATTACTATATTGTAAACATCTCCAATACAATGGCATTTGGAATTAAATGAGAGTATACCAATTTGATAGGTCCTCATTTTTTCAGAAAGCACATCAACAAAATGCATTAGAATATACGCTAATGGTTTTGAACTAATGACATATTTGCCACAGGAAAAACAAAACAATAGATATTACATTCTTTCAATCTGCAGAAACTCTCCCTTTTTCCATAATACGTGTACTAACTACGGTTATAAAAGATACTCACTGTTAACAATGTATTAAACATGTAATTAAGTAACCAAAAACACGGAAAAAAGCAGCATGCATGAGGTACTGTTTCACAGATGTTTTATTTAACATTATCTTCGTCCAATTGTTTTGTTGATCTCATTTAATATTCATTTACTTCACCTATTATTTATTGTCAGTATTTCGTAAACGAAACTGAATACTAGTTTTCTAAAGCATAGCCTTGGTTCTGACATATGTTTTTTTACTTCATTCAGAATAAAAATTATTAATCACTTGAATGTAAAGCGTTGTATACAAAAAAATGTTTTTGTTTGTGAATTAAATAGCAATGGTTTGGGTTTTTGTGGTTATAGGAAAGATATATAAACAGACACGGAACTGTAGCGTTATATTACAAAAACACATGTTTGGAATCTAAATATCAAATTTTCGCATGCGCGCATGTGTTGTCTTGAACAAGGTCAGTAACATAGCCTATTCATATGTACTCATGTTTGCCTGCATGGAGACGAGATAAACAAGGGATGGTTCGGTAAAGTTGGAAAATTGTTTATGCTAAACTATGAGCGCACCTTTCTATACATCTAGTAACAACTTCAGTGAGGTTTGTTATTTTGTAATTCCATCCATCACTCGACTTGCGTTTGTTTGTTACGGTGTTACTGAGTGTAACATGGTGTAAAGCTATTTTATATGGCGTGTGGCCAGATAAGTTGTTGATGCGGATTGGCCATTTTACGTAAAACATTTTGTAATAACCTTACTCTTGTAATTCATCGTTAATTTATGGACATGATGAGCTGTTATAAGCTTAAGTGAAAAAAACCACTTGTTTTTTTTTGTTCTGTGTTTATTGTTTAAATGTGTATTTCATAACAACTTTTGTTTTAGATATAGACGTTTTTATACCGACATTAAACTACTTCATATAGCTCAGTTATTTGAAGTTGAATATTACGGTCTGCACCTGGCTACTCACATTACTTGTGAATAATTATAAAGTAGATTGTTTTCGTTTCAAACATGTGAATTAATGTGCCTAAGGGTTGATGTTAAGTTGATTCTTGTAAATATAGATAAGTGGGGGTAGTTTCAATTACATGATGATTGATTCGTACTCTTAAGAGATTTGTTTAATCAAAAAAGTACATGTAACGGCTAAATTGTTCGTTGCAATTATCTAGGTAAATTTTAATATCTTTCCAATATATTTGTTTGATTTGTATATGAAAATTGTCGATTATGAACACGATAGTATTGATTGTACAATAAATGTTCATTAATTACACATTCATACAGAAATTATCGAGAGAGAAGATGCGGTTCGAGAAAAGATTGCACTGGTTGATGTATTGTAAAGATAACATTGTTTTTGGCACTGACTTTCGTTTTTGTTTGCTTGGTTAGCTGATGCATATATACTAGAAAATTAACTTAAAATATGTAGCAACTGTTAAATAAAATGTGGGTTGTTTGACACGCATACACGAATAAGTATTAATAACAATTAACCAGGCTTCTTGTCTGGAAGACTGAACAAGGACTAATAAGGCAACCTTTATCAGTTCTTGATATGACAGAGTTTACTCCCCGGTCACGCTTTTGTGGGGTTTTTAACAAAATAAAAAGTGACATATTTATGAAGCGACATTATATTAAAATGCCGGCGGTGTAGCCTTCCAGTAAACATCGGAACGACATTTAAAAGCCTTCACGAGCAGAAGAAATTAGCAAATATGATAAATTTATGCCATATAAAAAAAAACAGATCTTTATTAAAGCCAACTTAAAACAATACAAGGAGGATACAGATTAAAACAAATTCTCATATATTGAAGAAATTATAATTACGCTTTTGAGTTATTCATCAGTCTTATAAATAAACAACAACGTGTACGTTTATTTTGGGAACAATGGCGTTGATAAACAACGACACAATTATTTCGATTCTGATTTCGATTCTAGAGACACAGTATTCTTCAATCACAAGGCGGAAACAAAACATTAAAGAGGTACACCACTAGTATATTTAGTTGTTTAATGATAATTTAACATTGAGCAACACTCTAACACATACAAAAAAACGACTGACACAAATCGGTTCACTGTACAATAGTATGTGTTCGGCAGGAAGTAAATATATCGTGCNTCATCGACCTGAACATTTTGAGTGGTGAAAAGGTCAAGGTCAATGATGACCTTCAATGTCAAAGGTAAAAAAAAACAAAATCCAAGCACCCACAGCCGAGCGTTGGCATCCGCTCGACGGTGCTCTTGTATTAATTATATGATGATGATGATGCTGGTGAAATTGCTACACAAGTTATTTTAATAATAATGATAAAAAATAATGAAAGGATTTTTTTAGCTACTTCAGCAAATCGACTTCACTGATTTCTTATCTAACTTGAAAGAAATAGTTATAAATATGCATTTTTTCCACAAAATGTGTTTAAAATCCCCCATCAGTCTGCATATACAGATATTCTATCGTTTGTAATAATAAAAAAATAAAAACAGTATTCATTTGCAATTGCAAATTAAAGCAAGGCTGTCAAAAGTCAACAATTAACAATGACAACAATAAAATAATTCTTTGAATCTGGACCCAAACTTGTACATTTTCTAAACATCCCCCCCATTTAAGGCCCATAAGAGCAATACAATTTACTGATACATGGGCATGAGACCTTAATTGGATTTAGACTGGCAGCTGCTTTTATCTGTTAGTCAGAAACTATGCACTATTTTCCTTTGGCACAGCGCGGTGCTGATTTGCCCTGGATAAAAACCTACAAACGTTGTATTGATCATGATGAAACACCAGTGATATGGTCATGTGCAGGATTTCAGAAGCCCCAGTTCTATCTTCTATCCATGGTTGACGCATCATCCAGAGCTATACCTCTGTTACTCAAAACTAAGTGAAGCCATGAAGTCCTTAGCTTCCCAACTGCCACTTGAGACAAAGTCACAAATCGGGTAAATTTTAAATATTTCTAATGTATGTTTCTCCCATATTTCTCAGCTGAGTTCAAAGCCTGCCTCCGACTCTATGGAGTACAGGAGATGGTCTCTGAGCATTCCATAGTCATGGAATTCTGGTAGCTTGAGCAGGTTCATGCAGCCTGCAGTAGAAAGTCAATCCGACTCCCGGCCTGCGTTGTGGATGCAAAATGCTGGGTACATCTCCTGCACAGGAATACAGCATCATGTACTGATCATGTTCGTGTAATAACTGAAAACTTGTGTGTTTATTTAGAAACTGCCTTCATGGTTACCATACACAAATTATAATTGTATCATGATTTAGCACATATCTGAAATACAGTTATTGGTCGCATTTGGTTAAACTTATTTTCATTGGAAAACTTTAATTTTCATTGGAAAACTTTATCAATCAGAAAAAAGACTTACATATATACTTCAACAGTTATTTGAGAGCTCATTTAAAAGTGATAAATAAAGGAATATGTAAGAAGAAATTTTCTATAACTGACCATTTCCATAAATTGATTCAACAAACATTTGTTTGATTGTTTATAAGCATGTAATCAACAAGATTGGATGAAGATAGGATATTTTCCCCTTCAGACATTTGTCCCTTCATGAAATCAGGACTAAACAGCCCCTTCACTCAAATTCTCAAGGTGTACATTTGCCCCTTCACTCAAATTCTCAAGGTGCACATTTGCCCCTTCACTCAAATTCTCAAGGTGTACATTTGCCCCTTCACTCAAATTCTCAAGGTGTACATTTGCCCCTTCACTCAAATTCTCAAGGTGTACATTTGCCCCTTCACTCAAATTCTCAAGGTGTACATTTGCCCCTTCACTCAAATTCTCAAGGTGTACATTTGCCCCTTCACTCAAATTCTCAAGGTGTACATTTGCCCCTTCACTCAAATTCTCAAGGTGTACATTTGCCCCTTCACTCAAATTCTCAAGGTGGACATTTGCCACTTCACT
>VMBQ01005784.1:23960-45952 GCA_007657795.1 Dreissena rostriformis
TCGTTGAAAAACATGGCCGCCGGGGGGGGGGGACAGTCGTCCTTATATGGCTATAGTGAAAACTTCTTGACGCTATATAATAGCCACATTTATTGGCAAATCTTCATGAAACTTGGTCAGAACATTTGTCCCAATGAAATCTTGGCAGAGATTGAAACTGGATCATATGAGCTCAAAAACTAGGTCACTAGGTCAAATATAAAAAAACATGTTAAAAGTCACTTTTTTGGTCCAATCTTCATGAATCAGCTTGCTTTTTTTCAGAATAGTCTAGTTCCTTTTGCTCTCAGGTGAGCGGCTTAGGGCCTGATGGCCCTCTTGTATATATAAGGACCTAAATTCTTTTTTCAAGTACCTGTGAACCAGAAGAAGATGTGTCAGTGAACAATTCAACTGAAATAGGTTCTCTAGAAATATACCTTTTCTGAGAATTAATATTCTGAATCCACCAATCTAACTCTACTTTTAGCTCCTGGTAAATAAACATTAAAGCATCAAAATTGCCTCTGTTATCTGACAGAGCTTTTGTTTTAGCTGTTTCTAATGTCCTGTAATGCAATTTTCCAAATTCAACAGGAGAAAAACTAGCTACCATGAGACCAATCACTTTATCAACTTCTCTTATGGTTGCTTTATTTTTGTTATGAAGAGTTTGGATGTTTTCCTGTTTTCAGAAAGTTTGACTATCATTTTGTCAGAATCAATAATATTACCCAAAAATTTAAGTTTTTTAGTTGGTTTGAGAACTGACTTTTCCTTATTGACCACTAACCCAACTCTCGTCATTAAAGTTGATGTGGCATCCACATTTCCAAACATTCCTTTTCAGTATCACCAACTAATATACTATCATCCAAAATACTTGAATTTATCCAGCCAGAGCTCCTCAAGCTTGCGTAAACCGGTTTACAAAGCTTTCTAAATATGCATGGACCTTCCGAAACACCACAGCAAAGTGATTGGTACTCATATATCTCACAATTCCAAGAAAACCTAAAAAACTTTCTCTGTTCCTCTGCTAATTTTACTGAATAATAGGCATGTCTTAGATCTACTGATGCCATGTAGCAACCCTTGTTTATTAATGTTAAAGCATCTTCAAAAGTTTCCATTTTGAAATGTTTATATGGAATACATTTATTTAACTTTTTTACATTCAATACCATTCTAAGTTCGCCATTAGATTTTGGTCTCAAAAAAATAGGTGACAAAACTTGATCTGCACATGGTTGCACATTCAAGTCTAAAAGCTTATCAATTTCCTGCTTTATAACCTTGTTTTCTTTTTTATTGAAAACGTATTGAGAGCTACTCAGTTTCCGACTATGAATTTCTTGCAAGTTTATGTCTATGTGACAATGTTCTACTATGTCTAAAATTGTAGGATCCGATGTTAATTTGCACCATTCATCAGCATATTTAGAAATTCTACCAGCAACAATTTTTGTACTCACCTGATTTAGTGATTTAGGGGCCTTGCCCCGTGTCTCGGAAAGTTTTTTGGCCCCGATCCGAAACTCGAGGTGCTGGCTTCTGTTTGATAGCCGCCTCTGGCTCCACGGCCATAGCCTCCACGGAATCTGGAGAATCTACCCATCCGTCTACGAATAGGACCTCCTCTGTATGGCCTTTGATTATATGTCAATCGATTGCTCAACTTTGACGAGTCTTCAATTTCTTTAGCAGATTTTGAAATGTCATCACCAAACAAAAACTTGGTGTATGGAATTCTGTGGTTACACAAGTAATTATAGTCCCGATTTATCACTGGCTTCAAAAGGTCTTTTCTTGCCAGGTTAATTTGCAAATTAGAATGACCCAGAATGGCCAACACATCATGGCACTCGTCAATCAGTTTGGAAAATCTATCATTCCCTTTTTCTGCCTCTAGTTTCGCCATTTTGTCAACCACCTCAGCCAGGATTGTGGCCCCTTTTACTACCGAGGTTTCTATTCCCTGCATTTTCTTATCAATGATTCAAGCTATCGGGCCTATAATGTCCCACTCTGACTGATTAGTTTGTATGACACACAGTCCCTCACAGTTCTCTGGACGGGCATTATTTCCTTCTTTTATCAAGTCATTGTATCTTTCTTCGTCTGTCCTTCCTAAATAGGTCAGTAATGTTTTCAGCCAAAACAGAATCGATAGGGGCATCACATGTCTCTACTGATAGGGGCATCACATGTCTCTACTGCTTAAAATCGTTTTGCCATAGATGAAAAACGACTATTGTTATTGGCATCCTCTTCAGTTTTCCTTTTTCTAGACACTAAACAGTTATTTTCTTCCCCACCTCCCTGTGGGTCGATATCACAACATGGCTGCGCCACATGCTCTGCACTTTCTTCACATTCCTCGTCAATTTTGCCATCGTAATATTCCTCATCATACGAGGCAATTCTGTCTACCAAGTCCTTTATTTGTTTGTTCTGTTCATTAATGCGTTTATCCTGCTTGTTCATATGCGAGGTTTGTTTTTCAATCGAGTTTTGCAAACTCGTAACCTCCATGATAATTCAGCTTTCGGCAACCGAAATATCGTTATGTTTACTCAAATTGTGCCGATTTAACCTGCTGTTTTCCTTTCGATTTTTCTTTCTGTGAACTGCGTTCACCTTGTTCAACATTTACACTGTGATCTACGATCGCATTTCGCTCGTTATTTGGTTTAGATGAGGAACTATGTTCCTCGATATTGCTTTGCTGCTTTGTCTCCGCCATTTTGCAAAACACTGCCGCGCATGTGCAAATCACATCTCATTTAAACCGAACGGAAAACTAAACAAAAGAGAATTAACACATCCTTCACAGATCAATGAAAGCAGACCTTTTAACAGGTGTATTTTGTGACAAGTTGGCAGTCTAGTGTATAATACAGCAAACATGATTATGATGATGAGACAGAGTGTCATGCTCAAGAACCAGGGCCTTGCTCAAAGGTCAATGTCTCAGTTCAAGGGAAATGGTCAAATTTAAGTATTTTCAAATACTAACCATAATGAGATGGGGTGTTGTGCATGAAAAGTAGGTCCAGAGGGTTAAAGTAAAGGTCTATATTCAAGGTCAAAATTAAATTATACAAAACAAAAGAAACTTTGTATAATCTTGACCTGAACAAAAAACTTTTTTAGGGAATATGACCCAATAGAAGCCATAAAATCATTCCAAAAAGCAGTTTATGAACAAATCAATAAATGTCACCATAAACACTTGCATATGTATATGATAATTAGTTCATTTGTGTTCAGAATTGTTTCGGCAGAAGATAATGAAGTTGCAGAATGTGCTACCTTATGTTTCACAATGTCATCTTCATTTTTTTCCAGAGAAAAGTGGGTACTGGGTGTCGATATTCTGTTTTCTCAGCTTTAACCTGTTTGCTTTCTTGGGAAATCTCACGTCAGAGTTCATCAAGTGGGTAAGATGCAGATTATTTAAAAGTTTCATGTTCTTGTAAACCCTGCCTTGAAACAATTGCAACCAAATATTTTTATCAAATCTATTAATGTTTGCTTCTAACTTGCATTTATAACCTGACCTTAGCTGAATTCCAGATGCTCAAAATGCTTTCTCCATTGAAATCGTGATATTGGATTTGCTTGAACATTCTCTAGAATACTACAGCTATTTTCTTTTCAGCCTGGGCCCAAGAGAGTTTGGATTCCGATAGTTCTCCGTGCTCTGATCCTTATTCCGGTCTACCTGCTGTGCAACTACCAGCCAATGAAGTTCCAGCGCCGGTTCCCGGTGTACATTGAGAGCGACGTTGTGTTCATCATAGCAGGCATTGTGATGGCCTTCACTAGCGGCTATTACAGCTCCCTCACCATGATGTATGGACCAAAGTAAGTGGATATGGAAGTATTGCCGGTATTTTTATCCCAGGCCAAAGGCAGAGGGATATGGAATTGGCGTTGTCCGTCCGTCTGTCACAAAACTTTTCAGGGATATATCTCAGAAACTATATAAGATATCAACAAGAAACTTCATGGGTGTTTATATATATATCAATGAGGAGAAGTGCCATTCACAAGAACCATAACCCTACACTTTCTCAAATAAGAGTTATTGCCATTTGATGTTTTGTATTATGTAACTTTTCAGGGCTTTATCTCAGAAACGCCACAAGATTTCAACATGAAACTTCATGGGTGTATAGATATCAATGAGGAGAATTGCAATGCATAACAATAATTACCCTACACTTTTATCACTTTTTTAAGAATTATAACATATATCAAGGGACTTGTACCCATCCATGAAAAAAAATTATTTGACAGGGGATATCAATTCAACGAATTTGCTTGTTCTTCCATAGTTTGTGGGAATAATTGTTTGTACAAGTTAAGTTACCAGTCAGATTTCCTGAAATATTATGTCTTACTGATAAATATTTGCAAAAATAAATGGTACTTTGTCCCCCCTTTTTTCAGCGCCACAAATTAATACATTCTTTACAGATCAATGTAACCCAGACCTTTATTCAAGCATATTTTGTGACAAAGTGGCACTCTTTTTAAGAAGTGAAATAAACTATTTTACTGTCTGCAACATATTGAGCATTGTTATGTGTTTGTGTTTGCATAGGGAAGTTGAGCCGTCCATGATGGGCCGAGCTGGAATGATGATGGCCTTCTTCCTTGTACTTGGTATAACCTCGGGCGTCAATCTGTCTCTAGTACTGACCCGTCTGGTCACGTACCCTGTGACTGATGAGATGTGAAGACTGAAGTATTGGAGTGATCCCACTGCTCAGCCAGGGCTGCCAGCACATGTGCAGCACCCATCCTGCCTGCGTCTTGTGTTTGTTCTATAGTCCATTCCTGTGTTTTACAACCATTACACATATTCTTATTTTAATCTTGTTTGAGATTACATTTTGAGTGTTTTCATTGGCTACTTTATCTTTGACTAACATTTTTGGGGGGAAATGTACTCTTGTCAGCATGTTTTTGTGAAATAAGATTGGCTACTTTATCTTTGACTAGCATGTTTTTGTGAAATAAGAAGTGTCTTGTTGTTTAAATTGTGCGATAAAAAAACACACTCAGGTTTGATAAAAGCTCGCTTACTAGCACAATTCCTGAATCTGTTTTATAAATAAAGGTATGAAATTTGTCACATCCTCGATATGTAGAATTATGTGTGTGTTTTTAATACATTTCCTATATAGTGTACCTCCAATGTTATTCAATGTTCCATGTAGAAAAGTGTTCTGAATGTTAAATGTTCATTTATTGAGAATTATTTGCATTTTAGCTTTACTAATGTGTAACCATCTCTTTATTGGAAGCATTTATTCTGTTGTTCAGTTTGCTGTGTTATATTTGGTTGTAAATAGTATGCCAATAGATGATGTGTTTTGGAATGTTAAATATGTAAGCAGAATTTTTCGGGTAAAGGTTTGTTTGCAACAAGAACACTGAAAAAAGTTATAACACACCTTGGATTAAACATTGTAAAAATTGTAGATGTCAAAATAATATTGAAATTTTGCAATGTGATAGGAAAATTTCTTGCCATCACAACCACGTAAACTGAAAAGCATTTCTTAAAGGGACTGTCAACAACAAATGTCGAAAAAAGGAAAGTTCTAAAATACCATATTGTTTTATGATTATTGGTTTAAATTGATTAAAATATCACGAATGGTATATTACATTACTTGAAAAAAGTTCATATTTTAAGTTTATTCAGTAATAAAATTTCGCGATGTGAAATCGAAAGTACATCGCAAAAATAGGTGACATAACGATATACACACTATAAATAATGCAAGAAGATTGATCATTTTATATATAAAGTATATACAATTCACTACGTGTGCACAATTTGCATTCCTGGGTTTACCAAGTGACGATGATGATCAATCTACTTGCGTTATTTATAGTTAACTGGTAGTTACCTGGTAGACATACCCAGTAAAATTTATTACCGAATATACTGAAAATATGAAAACTTAACAACTTTTTTCAAGTAATGTAATATACCAGTCATGATATTTTAATCAATATAAACTAATAATTGTAAAAAAAAAATACAGTATTTTAGATTTCCTTTTTTCGTCATTCGTGGTTGACAGTCCCTTTAAGCAACACCTACATTTTTCATAATTTCTCCCATCATTTGTCAAAGGATTTCGTCAAAATGTGAAATATGAAAAAAATAAATCACATTTAAATATCTTTATGAAATTTATTTCAAATTGATCCACGATTCTATGCATAATCGTAAAAAGCAAAGTCACTCTAAAATTCACAAAATGTCACAATCTACAAATATGGTCGAGAACATGGACCAGTTTATCACAATAACATGCACTATATAAGTATCCACTCCTGGTTCATCATCATTTATGTATTCTCATTGCTCTGATGACAGATTGACACATTTATTTCATCTAGAACCCATAATGTCAGCTAAATGCGGATGGAATAATCATTCATTCCCGAATATGGATCCATTCAAGTTCCCGTCGGTGACAAAGAATTGAAGGTCATGTCTTTACACGTTCAACTAGTCATACAAATGTATTATCATGTTTGGATGAGGTATTCTGTGCAGTATGAACATGTCTCTGTTGCTTCTACAGGTTTTCTGTTGAAACTTCACACATGTCTTGAGGTCATTATTTTGGGCTGATAACCAAGGCCTATAACTTTTGACTTGCAATTCTGTACTATTATGATGCATTATATACATGAGACAATTTTGGGTATGGTTTGTGCGCAAGTTAATATTTCTGTTAATACAACTCGATGAATGTCTTTTGGAACATGGTTTGATGTCACTGACCAAGGCGCATAAATCTGACAAGCAATCTATCATGATTAAGGCCCTTTATATAACATTTAAGATTACATCTTTAAACAAGGTCCTTGTCGGAGGCCTATTAATGTGACCGGCATTTAAGCAGAATTATGCCCCTTTTTGTACTAAGGACAGTCAGGTTAATGTTTATGATGTCAGTCATTCATCAAGGCCCATAACACTGACATGCAATTAAGCCAAATTATGCCCCTTTTGTACTTCAAAAATACCAGTTAAGGTTTTGGTTTTACAATTGTTATACCTCTGTATCTATTACATATGTTGATCTGAAACTTCATGTGTCTTTATGGTCACTGGACAATGTTGATAACTGGGACCAGTATTTGTGTCAAATGAAACTTGATTAAACTCCAGGCTTAAGTTTACATATACCTCTGCATTTATGACAGATATTGAATTTCAAATATATCTTTGGGCTATTATATCATTCAGACAGAAAATGTACAACATGCTATCAAAGCTGAAAGGTAGTCAAGTGCACTGTTTTGTGACAGCTTTTGTGCACATTTCACATCTAATTTTCCTGTTGTTAACATGCTTTTGAGAGTGATTTTAGTGAAAAAGTTGCATAATGTGACACAACCAACCTCTTTTAGCTTACCTGAGCACAGAGTGCTGAAGGTGAGCTATTGTGATCACCTTATGTCCAGAGTCCGTCTGCATGCAATGTGCGTTGTCAACTTTTAGCTAGTTACCACTCTAGAGCAACATTTATTACTATATCTTGCGAAACTTGGTAAGTTTATCTTGACAGTATCTAGGTAAATATCAAATCTTGGTCATGTGCATTCAAAACATTGGCACCATGTCATTTCCAAGGAAAACCTTTTAAGCACTCTCGATAAAACATTTATGATTTATGACAAAATCTTGAAACTTGGTAAGAATGTTTATCTTTGCAATATCTAGACTGAATTTGAATCTTGGTCATTTGCTCCAAAATACTAGGTTTTCAGGTCAAATATATAAAAACCCAGTTGTTCTTGTTCTAGATATTGTCCAGATTAATATTCTGACCATGTTTCATCAAGATTGAGTCATAAATGTTGCCTTGATAATGGTATCTCGGTTTTTATATATTTGACCAAGTCTGGGTCATGTGCCTCCAAAAACTAGATCCCCATGTCAGACCTTAGAAAACCTTACGATTCAGACAAAATGAAACTTAATCAAAATCTTTTCAATGTCTAAGCAGAGTTTAAATCTGGGCCATGTGCATCCAATAACAAGGTCACTAGGTCAAATAGTAGAAAAAACCTTGTAACCACGTTAGGGGCCTCATGTATGACTCAAATCTTGATGAAACTTGATAATTATGTTTATCTTGACAAAATCTAGGCCAAGATTAAATCTGGGTCATGTGCATTTAGAAACAAAGTCACTAGGTTCAATCTTTTTTNATTAAACTTTATGGGAAGCTTCACTACCAAGAGGAAATGTGCATATTGTCAGCCGGTTCTGGTCAGATGATTTTTCACAGAGTTATGACCCTTTGAAATTTCCCATTGTACATATAGTGCAATTCTTGTCCGAGCTATTTCTCAGCAACTTATAACTTTCAATGAAACTTTATGGGAAGCTTCACTACCAACAGGAGATGTGCATATTATCAGCCGGTTATGGTCGGATGAATATTGTGACAAAAAAAAAACTTTGGGGAGCATCACCCGTCTCCGACGGTTTCTTGTTTTTTAAGTCTTACCTTTCTAGGGTCAACATTTAAGACTCGAGCTAGATGAAACTTTGTTATAATGTTCATATCTACAATATCTTGGCCAAGTTTTAATCTGCGTCAGGTGCATCAGAAAAACAAGGACACCTGGTCTTATCTTTTAAAAACTTGTTACCACTCAAGAGGGCACATTTATGACTCAGTTTTGATGAAAATTGGAATGTTTAACTTTACAATATCAAAATCATGTTTGAATGGGTCAAAAACTAGATCACCAGGTCAAGTCTTAAACAACATGCTGTCCATGAACTCAGGTAAGCACTAAAGGGCAATGGTGGCCCTCTTGTTTCTTTGTTGTTTAATATATATATGTACGATGTTTATTTTTGTAAATACGCTATTGCTACGAATCTTTAAATGGATGATTGTTGTGAAGACTGCTGTTTGCCATCTTTGATCATTGTTATTATTGATTTTTCTGAATAAGTCGTTCTGTTTTGTCTTGGTTACAAAATGTTTTTGGGGCAGCTGACTTACAAAGTTTGCATTTTATATGATATGTCTTAAGATACCTGATGGCCAGTGCTTTTATGATTTGACCTGACTTATCTGGTATTGAGGATGTCCAGTAGCGCGTTCCCCAGAAGGGATTCTTGTAAGACCCTTCTGTGTGGTCAGCAATATGAGGTAGGTATTCCTTCTCTTCCATTACCCCTACCTCAAATGTCCATTATATGATGAAATTTTTCAATCCCGCGTTGAACTGGTGGCTTATGGAGAGCTTATGAAAGTATTCAACCTGAACAGTTGCAAAAGTACAATGCAACTAACACATGGATGACTGTAGAACCATTTAAATTGGGATATCATGTAAATTTCATTCCAAACAAATTTTTTGAAGTGACATTGCTGGGGTACTATACAGATCTAAGTTGTTTCTTAAAATAGCAAGTCATATTGTAAGAATTCACACCATAACAAATAATTGAATTTATATAATTTTGATTGTGTTTTAATATTAAGAAGAAAAGACCATATCAATCCCTCTCTGTGTTTATTGTTACCCTGTTCTACAGTTGTACATGTATCTTGTGTAAACATGGTATCTCTTTATATCATAATATCTTCTTGTGCAGGCATCATTTCTTACTGTCTCATGGAGTTAACTTTTTCCTTTAATTTATACATGATTTGGTTTACTTTGGTTTTTAGGGGGCTTTATTATTTTTTACATACCAGTATCCACAAGGTTTAAATTTTGGTGCCTTGATGTTCAGAGTTTTAATTCAAGAATGTGTTTCAATTGTTTTGCCAGAAATGCTTGTGTTCAAATACTTATTTGGTGACTGTTGTGAGACATTGGAACTTTACATTGAAAACTAGTAGAGGGCCTTTAAAAGTTACATACATATTGTCATACAATATTTTAATATTTGGAAGTTTTCTTTCAAGCTCAACATATATCTGGTACCGGTATATGGGTGAGAGAAACCCTCAAAACTTATGTTTTTAATAAAAATGAAACACATGTGTTCCTTGAGGTAAAACTTACTATTGACAAATGAGATGTGGGGATATGTCTCATATAAAGTAAGATTTGATTTAGAAATATGGGTATGGTTTTAGTTAAGTGATGAAATGCCCAATGTGTTCAAGTATCGAAGTTTCCCTGGTTATTGGATTGCTTAGAATAATGTAAAACCTGAATAGTCTCTTGTTGGTAGATGGTTACTTTCTCTGTGTCATTATTGGGAAATAGATACTTCCCCTGTGTCATTCATGGTGAGATAGCTACTTCCCCTGTGTCATTCATGGTGAGATAGCTACTTCCCCTGTGTCATTCATGGTGAGATAGTTAGTTCCCCTGTGTCATTGTTGGGAGATAGTTACTTCCCTTGTGTTATTGTTTGGAAAAAGTTACTTCCCTTGTGTCATTCAAGGTGAGATAGTGACTTCCCTTGTGTCATTCATAGAAAAACTGTGACCCTCTTTAAACATGGCCTGCAAGTCTCACGGATGTGTTTATAACATGCTAACTTTTTTAAAAAGGAATCATTTTTATTGTGTGTTTTAATCTGTAGTGTATGCCTTTTTAGAATGTGTTTCATTACTTGGTTTTTGTTTATGCATATATTTTACTCTAATTTTGCGTGTAAGTCGTGTACATGCTTGTACTCTTATTTGGTAATTGTTTTCGTATTATACACTGTATGCTGACTTTGCAGATACTTTTTTGGTGTATAAATCACTGTTCATTAATTTCTTTGCTTTATGTGATTTCGTTTTGCTATTTGTAACTCATTAGGCCAGAACAATTCTGTATTTGATGTCCTTTGGCTAGAAGGTTTTTGGTTGCAAGAACGAAATCAAAAGTATGACAATGTAAAATCAATTTTAAAACTTATAAACAACTTAAATGAAAACATATGAACATGACTTTTTGATGTCTTTTTAGCTCTCATGAGCACACAATTGTAATAAAGAGCTTTAGCTATCGCCTTTTGTCCATCGTCAATGTTTACCATGTTGACACCTAGCGATCACTTATTAGCCAAATCGTCTTGAAACTTTGTCAGAACATTTGTCCCACTTATAACTTTGCCACATTCGAAACTGGGCCTTGTGGGGTCACCATCTTGATTAAGAGGTCAACATTCAAGACAAGATTTTTTAACATCGTAGAGATCACATTTTTGCCTACTCTTCATTTAACTTGGCCGGAACATTTGCCACATTGATATACGGATTGCTTTGAAACTGTTTGTTACTTGTTTTTGTCAATTTACACAGTCCAAAATACTAATATGATGATGGTATTCAAACATTTTCAATTTTTGCCATTAGAATGTGCTTCATCTTGTTAACTGCCATGATGAGATTCCTAATCGGAAGCTTTATATCGAATGGTTTGTTTGGCCGTAGTCACCATGATATCTTTAGAACAAATTCTGTCTTATTTTCGGTGTAATAAAGTGTTCAGGGCAGTGCGTGTTGCGTTCCATTCTTGCCCCGGCAGTCCACAACAGGAGGGTCAGATCCTGGAAGGCTTAAATATCGTTGAACTATATGTAGGAAATGTTTCAAGACTTGATAAAGCCGTCATCACCACGGGGTTGCATCGACCTTATGTCGAGGTTTTTAGATCTTTGTCAAAAACGTTCGTTTGACGTTCGTCGTTCGGGCGTCTTTTCCTGGATCGCACGGTCGATGCAATTGACATTAGGGCAAGCGCTTAAGTTAAGGCACCGGTTTTGCGTCAAAAAAGCGTCGCAAGGACACCGTGCGCAAATCACGCGTTCAACCAACGTCTAATGCACATTTTTCTACAAACATATGCCTGAAGATCGTCTTTGCGAACAAGGCGCGGCCTTTGCGGGCACCGTGCGACCATTGGCAGCACGACTGAAACAGACAAGTAATTACTACCGCACAGAGACTTCTGTATTCAGACAACTAACTACTAAAGTACAGAGATTTCTGTATACACACGTTAACAGACAAGTAACTATTACGTACAGAGATTGCTGTATACGCACGTTAACAGACAAGTAACTATTACCCCACAGAGATTGATGTATACAGGTACGCATGTTAACAGACAAGTAACTACTACCGCACAGATATTGCTGTATACGCACCTTAACAGACAAGTAACTACTACCGCACAGAGATTGCTGTATACTAACTACTACCGCACAGGGATTGCTGTATACCGACTACTACCTCACATAGATTGTTGTATACCTGGTACTTACATTAACGGAAACTAACTACTACCGCACAGAGATTGATGTATACCCGGTACGCACATTAACGGAAACTTAACTACTACCGCACCGAGATTGATGTATACCCGGTACGCACATTAACGGAAACTAACTACTACCTCACCGAGATTGATGTATACCCGGTACGCACATTAACGGAAACTAACTACTACCGCACCGAGATTGATGTATACGCACGTTAACAGATTACAGACGAGTAACTTCTACCGCACAGAGATTGCTGTATACATGTCATTTCGTTTGTGCCTATACTCAGGGCTTGAGCTTCCTAACTTCCGCATAAGCTCATCCAATCTTCGCTCAAGTCTTTGTACTGCCACTCCCAGCTTCTCAATCTTCTTTGACGAGAAACAACAACTTTCTGCCTGCGACAATGTAGAAACCTGACCATCAAATAATGTGGCTCTAGCAAACATCGAAGGCTTCAATGAAGGCCTTTCCCGCATAGTGACATTTAAGTCAGAGACACTCGGCTTTCCTGAAGTCGTCTTTTCTTCATCGTGAGGCCCACGTCGATTATCAGGACACTGCCTCTTAAAGTGAAACTTTGAGCCGCAGGTAAAACACCGTCGTTCCATGTTCTTCGACCCTGAACCATATCTAGGCTGTGGGGTTTCCGCGGCGCTCATGCACTGACTCAGCCGTTTGTTGAGCATGTCAACCATCTTTTGAAGCTCGTCAATTTGCTTCATTGGCTTATTTCCATATGTAGCTACCGCAGACACATGGCCGTCGGACTTCGCTCTTTCTGCACGATTAAAGGCTTCGAGCTCCACAGCGTGCCTGATGGCATCATTGAGGCTTACTGGTCGGGTCTGTTTGATGCGTAGTCTCATGTCTGCACTATGAAGAGCACCAAGAAACTGCTCTTTGGCCAATGTTTCTTTCAGGTCTGCCGGTGCAGAGGGGTATGCCAGGATGGTTAATCTTCGAATGACTTGCCCCAGCTCTCCCAAGGTCTCCGGTGCTTTTTATCTGCGATCACGTAACTGAACTCTGTACAGTTCCGTCTGGTTAGGAGGCTCAAAACGTTCTTCCAGGGCTTGCAACAGTGAATCATAGTCTTTGGAATTTTGTGCAAGGTTTCCCAATACCCCTTGCGCTTGGCCACGCAACGACACTGCCAAATGCAATCCTTTGTCGTTGTATTCCCATTGATTAATCTCAGCGCATATTTCAAAGTGCGCTTTATAATCGTTCCACGATGCTTGACCGTCGTCATACGTGGCTGCCTTCACAATACTTGAAGGTTTCAATGGAGTCTTCTTCAATGTGACGTTTCCTTCAAAATAATTTGGCTTTGATTGAGGCATAGGCGTCTCTCTTTTACGAACAGGAGTTAACAAGCCAGTCCGCATGTTGTCACGCTTTAATAACTCCAGTTGCCTCTCCAAAGCCAATGTGTCACATTTTGCAGCGAGGGCTTCATTTTCTCGCCTCATCGCTTCATATTCTTCGAGAAGAATTGCTTCCCTACCGTCAGCCATTTTGAGGCCTGAGCTGACAGATTAGAACTGTCGATAGGGTAATGTAACCTATCCCACCGCCGCCACCAATGTATGTGACGCGAGCGGCCGACTTCCTGAGGCCGCCACTGAGCGCATTGTGCGCGACCTCAAACACACGATGTGCCTTCCGAAGTCCTCGGAAGGCTAACTATTTTATTAAGTAGAATATAATTAACAATTTTCATTAGGCTGTCTGCCTTTTGATTATGAACTTAAAATAATCGAGTCGCTACGAATATTTACAATGCGACCAAACAGGGGACCGATGCCTTCAACGAAGCTTCCACTATACATTATTATGTATATTACTCCCAGCTTCAATGAAGCCGTAACCCTTCACCAAGCCCCCGGTGAAGCTACTGACTTCCGCCTCGGTGAAGCTACCGGCTTCCGTGAAGCTACTGGCTTCCGCCTCAGTGAAGCTACCGGCCTCCGTGAAGCTACTGGCTTCCGCCTCCGCGAAGCTACTGATTTCCGCCTCCGTGAAGCTACTGACTTCCAACGTCTTCCACCTAGCTCTTCGTTACCCCCAAGGCCTAAGGTGAAGCTTCCGTCACTGCCTTGTACGACGTCCGTAGACTCCAACCCTCTGAAGACCCTCTAACCATACAACAGGAACTCTGAAGCCCGGGCAGCACCGTTCGAAGTCAACGTAAACACCCAAATAATTCAGAGTACTGTTCTTTAGAGTACCTCCCTTTTCTTCAGATTGCTGTATACTAACTACTACAACACAGAGATTGCTGTATACTAACTACTACCACACAGAGATTGCTGTATACTAACTACTACCACACAGAGATTGCTGTATACTAACAACTTCCGCACATAGATTGTTGTATACTGATTACTACCACGCAGAGATTGCTGTATACTGACTACTACCTCACAGAGATAGCTGTATACTGACTATTACCTCACAGAGATTGCTATATCCTTGACTACTACCTCACATATATTACTATATACTGACTACTACCGCACAGAGATTGCTATATACTGACTACTACCTCACATATATTGCTATATACTGACTACTACCGCACAGAGATTGCTATATCCTGACTACTACCTCACATAGATTGCTATATACTGACTACCACCGCACAGAGATTGCTATATACTGACTACTACCTCACATAGATTGCTATATACTGACTACTACCTCACATAGATTTCTATATACTGACTACTACCGCACATAGATTGCTATATACTAACTACTACCTCACAGAGATAGATGTATACTAACTACAACCTCACATAGATTGCTATATACTGACTACTACTGACAGAGATAGATTTATACTGACTACTACCGCACAGAGATTGCTGTATACTAACTACTACCTCACATAGATTGCTGTATACTGACTACTACCGCACAGAGGTTGCTGAGTACTAACTACTACCGCACAGAGATTGCTGCATACTAACTACTACCGCACATAGATTGCTGTATACTAACTACTACCTCACATAGATTGCTGTATACTAACTACTACCGCACAGAGATTGCTGTATACTAACTACTACCGCACAGAGATTGCTGTATACTAACTACTACCGCACAGAGATTGCTATATACTGACTACTACCTCACAGAGATTGCTATATACTGAATACTACCTCACATAGATTGCTATATACTGAATACTACCTCACATAGATAGCTGTATACTAACTACTACCTCACAGAGATAGCTGTATACTAACTACTACCTCACAGAGATAGATGTTTACTTACTACTTCCGCACAGAGATAGCTGTATACTAACTACTTCCTCACAGAGATAGCTGTATACTAACTACTACCTCACAGAGATAGCTGTATACTAACTACTACCGCACATAGATTGCTATATACTGACTACTACCGCACATAGATTGCTATATACTAACTGCTACCTCACAGAGATTGTTGTATACTAACTACTACCTCACATAGATTGCTATATATTGACTTCTACCGCACCGAGATTGCTGTATACTAACTACTACCTCACAGAGATTGTTGTATACTAACTACTACCGCACATAGATAGCTATATACTAACTCCTACCTCACAGAGATTGCTGTATACTAACTACTTCCTCAAAGAGATGTTGTATACTAACTACTACATCACAGAGATTGCTGTATACTGACTACTACCGCACATAGATAGCTGTATACTTACTACTACCGCACAGAGAAAGCTGTATACTAACTACTATCGCACAGAGATTGCTGTATACTAACTACTACCTCACAGAGATTGCTGTATACTATATACTACCACATATAGATTGTTGTATACTAACTACTACCTCACAGAGATTGCTGTATTCTAACTACAACCGCACAGAGATTGTTCTATACTAACTACTACCACACATAGATTGGTGTATACTAACTACTACCTCACAGAGATTGCTGTATACTAACTACTACCGCATAGAGATTGCTGTATACTAACTACTATACCTCACATAGATTGCTGTATACTAACTACTACCGCACAGAGATTGCTGTATACTGACTACTACCGCACAGAGATTGCTGTATACTAACTACTACCTCGCGGAGATTGCTGTATACTAACTACTACCGCACAGAGATTGCTGTATACTAACTACTACCTCACAGAGATTGCTGTATACTAACTACTACCGCACAAAGACTGCTGTATACTAACAACTACCTCACAGAGATTGCTGTATACTAACTACTACCTCACATAGATTGCTGTATACTATCTACTTCCTCACAGAGATTGCTGTATACTAACAACTACCTCACAGAGATTGCTGTATACTAACTACAACCTCACATAGATTGCTGTATACTAACTACTACCTCACATAGATTGCTATATACTGACTACTACCTCACAGAGATAGCTGTATACTGACTACTACCTCACATAGATTGCTGTATACTCACTACTACCGCACAGCGATTGCTGTATACTAACTACTACCTCACAGAGATTGCTATATACTGACTACTACCTCACAGAGATTGCTGTATACCAACTACTACCTCACAGAGATTGCTGTATACTAACAACTACCTCACCGAGATTGCTGTATACTAACTACAACCTCACAGAGATTGCTGTATACTAACTACTACCTCACATAGATTGCTGTATACTAATTAATACCTCACATAGATTGCTGTATACTAACTACTACCTCACAGAGATTGCTGTTTACTAACAACTACCTCACAGAGATTGCTGTATACTAACTACTACCTCACATACATTGCTGTATACTAACTACTACCTCACATAGATTGCTATATACTGACTACTACCTCACAGAAATAGCTGTATACTGACTACTACCTCACATAGATTGTTGTATACTAACTACTTCCGCACAGATATTGCTGTATACTAACTACTACCTCACATAGATTACTGTATACTAACGACTACTGCACAGAGATTGCTGTATACTAACTACTACCACACAGAGATTGCTGTATACTTACTACTACCGCACAGAGATTGCTGTATACTAACTACTACCGCACAGAGATTGCTGTATACTAACTACAACCGCACAGAGATAGCTTTATACAAACTACTACCTCACAGAGATAGCTGTATACTGGCTACTACCGCACATAGATTGCTATATACTAACTACTACCGCACATAGATTGCTAAATACTGACTACTACCGCACAGAGATTGCTATATACTGACTAATACCGCACATAGATAGTTGTATACTGACTACTACCGCACATAGAATGCTATATACTGACTACTACCGCACATAGATTGCTATATACTTACTACTACCTCACAGAGATAGATGTATACTGACTACTACCGCACAAAGATAGCTGAATACTAACTACTTCCTCACAGAGATAGCTGTATACTGACTACTACCGCACATAGATTGCTATATACTAACTTATATCGCACATAGATTGCTAAATACTGACTACTACCGCACAGAGATTGCTATATTCTGACTACTACCGAACATAGATAGTTGTATACTGACTACTACCGCACATAGATTGATATATACTGACTACTACCACACATAGATTGCTATATACTAACTACTACCTCAGAGAGATTGCTTTATACTGACTACTACCGCACAGAGATAGCTGTATACTTACAACTACATCACAGAGATTGCTGTATACTAACTACTATCGCACAGATTTGCTGTATACTAACTACTTCTTCACAGAGATTACTGTATACTTACTACTACCGCACATAGATAGAAGTAGACTTACAACTACCTCACAGAGATTGCTGTATACTAACTACTACCGCACAGAGATTGCTGTATACTAACTACTACCTCACAGAGATAGCTGTATACTAACTACTACCGCACAAAGATTGCTGTATACTGATTACTGACTACTACCGCACAGAGATAGCTGTATACTAACTACTACCGAACAGAGATTGCTGTATACTAACTACTACCGCACAGAAATTGCTGTATACTGACTACTACCTCACAGAGATAGCTGTATACTGACTACTTCCGCACATAGATTGCTATATACTAACTACTACCGCACATAGATTGCTAAATACTGACTACTACCGCACAGAGATTGCTGTATACTGACTACTACCGCACAGAGCTATCTGTTTATGACTACTACCGCACATAGATTGCTATATACTGACTACTACCGCACATAGATTGCTATATACTAACTACTACCTCACAGAGATAGCTGTATACTAACTACTACCTCACAGAGATTGCTATATACTAACTACTACCGCACAAAGATTGCAATATACTAACTACTACCGCACATAGATTGCTATATACTGACTACTACCTCACATAGATTGCTGTATACTAACTCCTACCTCACAGAGATTGCTATATACTAACTACTACCGCACATAGATTGCTATATATACTAACTACCACCGCACATAGATTGCTATATACTAACTACTACCGCACAAAGATTGCTATGTACTAACTACTACCTCACAGAGATTGCTATATACTGACTACTACCTCACATAGATTGTTGTATACTAACTACTACCGCACAGAGATAGCTGTATACTAACTACTACATCACAGAGATTGCTGTATAGTAACTACTACCGCACATAGATTGCTGTATACTAACTACTACCTCACAGAGATTGCTGTATACTAACTACTACCTTACAGAGATTGCTATATACTAACTACTACCTCACAGAGATAGCTGTATACTGACTAGTACCGCACAGAGATTGATGTATACTAATTACTACCTCACAGAGATTGCTGTATACTAACTACTACCGTACAGAGATAGCTGTGTACTAACTACTTCCGCACAGAGATAGCTGTATACTAACAACTACCTCACAGAGATTTCTATATACTAACAACTACCGCACAGAGATAGCTGTATACTAACTACTACCTCACATAGATTGCTGTATACTAACTACTACCGCACATAGATTGCTGTATACTAACAACTACCTCACAGAGATTGCTGTATACTAACTACTACCGCACAGAGAATGCTGTATACTAACTACTACCGCACATAGATTGCGGTATACTAACAACTACCTCACAGAGATTGCTGTATACTAACTACTACCTCACATAGATTACTGTATACTAACGACTACCGCACAGAGATTGCTGTATACTAACTACTACCACACAGAGATTGCTGTATACTTACTTCTACCGCACAGAGATTGCTGTATACTAACTGCTACCGCACAGAGATTGCTGTATACTAACTACAACCGCACAGAGATAGCTGTATACCGGTACGCACGTTAACAATACGTCGATCGCGGCCTCTTGTCATGTGAAGCTATACATATATATATATATATAGGTATAAATGTGCTAAATATAAAGATCTGTGTCCATTCATTCTTACGAAAACAATGTCGCCGACACAACGTAGTGCATTACACCATTTTAGCGCGAATATGCCTGTTCAGTAGATGTGAATGGTTGGCGCCGCGTACAAATGGTTTTGGGTGGACACGTGGTCTGAAACAAAGACAGCCATTCACCTGAAACTTGGCCAAATCGACATAGTATTGAGGGAGCTGGTAACATGCAGGCTAATTTGTTTACGTGATATGTCGCGTTCCTTTTATTCCGAAACCACCCATTTCTTCGAGATCCTCCTACAAATATGTAGGCGCGATAGGTAAAACGCATATGCCTTTTTGTTTGCCCTTTGACGTTTTTCAGCGAGGTGGCATTCTTGAAAATAAAGACAATACTAAATTAAAATGAAAACATAGCGCGCATTTTATTTTTTACTCCTTAAAATATTTCACGCAAAGAAAGTTGCGATGAACGTGCGAATAAACTGCGTTTACCGCGAGTCAGCTGTGCGACACGATGGACGCACGCCAAACGCATCAAACGCAGATCCACTCAAGTCGATTAAAAAAAAATAAAAATAAAATAACAACCGCGAGTCAACCGCACGATGCTCGTTGCATTTGTTTTTTTTTTATCAGACGTATACGTTTGTCTTGCAATCTCAGAATCGTGTGTCTGGTCTGCGCCTGACGCAGTGGGTTGTGACAAAGGCTTACAGCATTTATTTAAACCTAAAAAGGGCTGAAAGGTTGGATTTCAAAGCAATTTTCACTTGGTGACACCTCCCAAAGTGTCTTATCCTATCGCCCGGTTTCGAATCTGCCATATGTTTCAAAATTATTGGAGAAAGTTGTCAGTAAAAGAATAGATGAACATTTGACAGAAAACAATTTAAATGAAGAAAACCAGTCTGCATACAGGAAGTTTCACTCAACAGAAACAGCTTTGTTAAAAGTTCAAAACGATGTCCTACAATCATTAGATAAGAAAAAGGTCACTGTCTTTGTTATGCTGGATCTCTCTGCCGCTTTCGACACCATCGACCACATAACCCTTTTAAACCGCCTCGAACAACTGTTTGGATTTGCTGAAAAACCACTACAGTGGGTAGCTTCCTACCTATCTGACCGCTTCCAAACGGTGAGCATTGACGGCAAGGTATCAGAACCAGTGCTGCTGACCTTCAGTGTACCCCAGGGATCTGTGTTAGGTCCAAAATTTTATACCATGTATACTAAACCTGTTGGGGAAATTTGCAAAAAACATGGACTCGGGCATCACTTCTACGCCGATGACTCGCAGCTCTACCTTTCCTTTGAACCCACCGATGGAGCAGCCCAAAATGAAACACTAAATCGAGTTGAAAAGTGCCTCCAAGATATCATCTCGTGGATGAATACAAATATGCTCAAACTTAACACCGACAAAACCGAGGTCATAGTATTTTCAAGTCAAAACAACGCCAAGTTCGTAGAAGGGTTAACTGTTAAAGTAGGGGACTCGACAATTAAACCATCACAATACGTTCGAAATCTCGGTGCTTGGTTTGATTCAAGAATGAACATGGAACACCATATTAATGCTATAAGTAGATCATGTTTCGGTCAGATTAGGCAAATAGGTCACATCAGGCAATATCTTACACCAAATGCCACAAAATCCTTGGTCAATTCACTTGTCACATCTCGGTTAGACTATTGCAATGCACTGCTGTATGGAACACAAACATCAGCTATCAAGAAACTACAAAATGTTCAAAACACTGCGGCGCGTGTTATCACAAGAACATCCCGCTATAGTCATATAACACCGATCCTAAAAGAATTACACTGGCTCCCAGTAGAAAAAAGAATCCACTTCAAAATACTCACCAATGCTTTCAAAGCCTTAAATGGACAATCGCCTGTTTATCTTAAAAACCTACTTGAAGTCTACGAACCAAAGCGAAACTTAAGATCAAAGAACGAAGCGACTTCATTAGTGATTCCAACGAAGATTAAATCCGTATCATACGGGGAGCGAAGTTTCATGTACGCTGCCCCCAAACTCTGGAACTCACTTCCATCAAACGTTCGTGGTTCTCTAACACTGAATTCCTTCAAAAAGGCACTGAAAACTCACCTCTTCCTCCAATCTTATGCAACATAAGCAGTGGTTTATTCAATTGCATTATATAAAATCTCAATCATCATGCACTTGAATTAACCCTTTTAAAGGAAGCATATTTATTCCTTTGGGGGTAAAAATAATAATAATAATAATAATAATAATAATAATAATAATAATAATAATAATAATAATAATAATAATAATAATAATAATAATAATAA
>VMBQ01005784.1:47596-59762 GCA_007657795.1 Dreissena rostriformis
TTCCATTTTTGTGTTAAAATAGTAAAAAAAATGACGTTTTTTTGGGTGACATAAAAATTATAAAAATTAAAATTTCTTAAAATTTAACTTGTGTTCTCCATTTTTTGGTAGTTTGTGGTTTAATTAAATGGTATATGATATATATTATCTTATATAATATCAATATGTTGCCAATTTCATAGGTTATTAATCATTTTTATGCAATTAGAGATTTTTCAGATTTAATGAAAAAGTACATGTTATAAAATGGTGAATAAAATCAAAACAAGGCCGGTGACCCTATGTTTTTATTTCATTTTTCATATAGTATTTGTATGTAGTACTTGAATATAAATTTTGAGCAAAAGTTATTAGATGGAAAAAAATCAGCAAAACTGCCGCAACACCCCTTAAAAATGATTGCTGCTAGAGGGATAAATCTTTGCAAACATCAATCAGCATGTGATCTTTGGCACCTCAGTATTTTAGTTCGGATAGTTTGGACATATTGTCCGTTTTTAACCAAACATTATAAAAAAAAATAAGTTTGTCGCGTGTACCGGGTAATTAAAAAGATCGCTGATACTGTGCAGACATATTAACCAGGGAATGAAATAACGCTACTCCATATTTTGGTTCAGTTTTTTTCCGACGGAAGTGGAGTTTTCAGACTTGGAATGTTGGGGCGTCCGTGCCTTAAGGACGTACTTCTAGTACATCTTGGAAGCAGTTGGTTGTTGGTTATACCAATGTTAGAACTGATATGTGATGCTTTAACTGAAACTGTTGTAAGTATGATAGTAGCATCTGTGCCCTTAAGGTTAGTGGCTGCTAAATGTATTCATCCTCAGATCGGTTCACTGTGCGTTGATCGATTACCACCACTGTGCGAATGAATGTCCATGAGCAAATAGGCGCACCCATAACACGGGTCAGTAGAACGCAGGAGCAATCAATTACTAGTATGTGGACTATTATCTGATGACAGCGTTAGCGTGTCTCCATACTAAAAAATATGTGTGTACCAATATTTGGTATTTTCGCTTGGTAATGTAACCACGACTGGGCTTTTGTCCTGAACTCGCTCCGGTAGGTAATACAATGACTATATTATTGAGTGTGAACACAAACGGTCTTAACGTAAGCTCTTAATAACAATGTTAGCGCTGCGTTATTAATTGCATTACTCTGAGACGGCGAATTCGTACCTAAATACGAGTGCGATCCCAAAATATTGTAGAAAAAATGAATTGGTCATGGTGAGCTATTGTGGTCACCCTATGTCCAGCGTCCGTCGTCTTTCGTCGGAACTTTTAGCTTGTAACCACTATATAGGCCATGTGCTTCATCCAATTTTGATGGAATTTAATTAAAATGAAGTAAACTGATCTCCCGCGCAGCAGGACATGGGCCGGGTCGGACAAGTGTGATGTAATCAGCTTTGTTCACAATTAAGACTAAACCAGTGATGCTGTTGTCATACTATTTTTTTATAATTAAACAATTCAATGAAAGCATATGATTTAGAAAGTAAATGAAATGCAAACTCAAAAAACAAAAGCGTATAATGTGTATGTACATTTTGCGACATTCTGACAATGAATGGCCTTTGCTACCTACCGCAGATTCATTTCCTGTATAGTAAGTATGATAAGGCACTTAACTAGCTAATTACATATTTACATTTTATAAGACTTCAATTTAGTTTACTTTGGTTAACATTTAATTAAAGCCGTCCTTTTCAGCATGTTCAAAGGTATTTAATCTTGCGCTCCTAGAAACATTGTTATGATAACGTCATAAGTGTTTGCGTCGAACAGTCAGCAATTATGCATATATGTAAATCATGACAACCGTGAACAAAATGGTTCATTAATCACATGATATCATGCATGAGTAAGTATATCACAGTAACTCTTCGCTCGCCGCAGGCCAGTCGTCCGTGCGTTAGGCGAGTATCGGCGGGGCGTCCCCGGTCCAGAGTGAAGCACACTCATTCTACCACCCGAAAAAAAGATCCGCCAGGTAGTGGCGTTTGTAAGCGAACACAGTCCATGGTTGTATCTTGTGTCTCACAAACAAAACAAGTCCACGCGTCCATAGAGCTCAGTGAAACTCCGAATCCGAATAAACCTAAAACTTGAGGTAAGTTTATTTCCACCGTTAAACAGCACTCCTCAGTTGAAGTTAGCTGGTGGAAACGATCTCCCTGGGTGACAGCGGCGGCATGATGGGTGAGGTGAGCGCCGGGGACGCGAAGGAGAAGTCGAAGACGCCGCTCGTCGCGGAGAAGTCCGCCGCGGAGTCGCTGCTCATGTCGAACTCCACCGACGCTAACGACGTCGATATCGATGACACTGTTTCGGAAATGTCGAACATTTTTCTTTCGTACAAGTCGTTTTCAAACTCCTTTAACTGTTGCATAAAGTTAAGGTTAGGTGAAATCTGCCCTCTTCGAGACCGCACGTAGTCAAAAGCGTCCTCTAGCGACATGCTATTTTTATACATAATGTAGGCGATGCAGACGGTTGCCGAGCGACTGACGCCTGCCTGGCAGTGAACCAGCACCTTGCCGTCACTGTCACGAGCGTTATCTGCAAACATGGCACACACGGCATCAGAGTCGAATACGAAAGTCTTCTCTTATTATGAATAAAATAGTATGTCACATAAAATATATATATTAATCATCATAATTTAACTGTTGTAAAGAAATGCTATCATACATCGTCACAAAGGTTACCTTTTCTGTAGAGTGTGGGGCAAGCTTTTAATTCGCATATTTAAAAAACCTTAATATGTATATCCATTTGTAACTTTAGTGTATTGCATAAAGCAGTGGCAGACATGTTAAAAGATGAAACGTTATAAACGTCCGTGTTTGTCTTATAAATGAGACTACTCGAAATATTTTGCAACATTCACTGGAACAATTTTATAAATATATTTAAAACAAAAGTAGCTAAATATTGTCGATCCGCTCCTTCTAGAAGTGCTAGCATGCAGTTTTACCTATAAACTGAATGGCGTCCATGAACCAGCAGGACAGGTTGGCGGAGTCATTGTCGTTGACGGGGATGTTCATGTAGTCGAACTCCGCCTCGAACATGTTCTTGCACGTGGTGGACACGTTGAGGAGGCACGTGACTCCCAGCTCCTTCAGTGTGGCCTGCTGACACGAATGGAAGGAGTCTCCCAGGTACAACCATGGCACGATCTCGACAGGGCCGGACTGCAACGAGAAACAACCAGAGGCTACAGGACTGGTTAACACTCTTTATGCCGTACGTAATATCGTGAACTATATAGTCATAAACATACACGGGGAACCACCTGACTGCGCTGTCGTCTGATCGCGTTCAACCAACCGCGATATTAATGTGACGGTGTTAACTCTCGTGGCGTGACAAAAAATAGTCTTAGCTTTCTCAAAGCCATACGTATTAATAAGCCGCGAAAACCACAATACCTAGGATGAGTATTTCGGCTATTTGCCAATATTGGACACGTGATCATATTACGCGTTTGTTGACTCGTGCGCCAGATAAGACGGCACACTCCCTAAGCATAGTATGTGTAACTATTTATATCGATGCAATAACGCTAGTTATTACCGGGTGAGTGACATGTGCCGCTATATATTATATTTCGGACTGTCCCATAACGCAGTGGTTGATACAGGCGTTTTTCACGTGAGACCGTAGTTTAATTCCCACTTCTGATGCATTTGAGTTTGGCTGGTGGTCACACTACCGGTCAGGTGGGGTTTCCTCCGGGTACTCCGGTTTCCCCACACAGCATAAGAACCCCACCAAAAATAAAGCTCTTTCAGAAGAAAAAAACTAAATAGCTGGACATAGCAGATTCGAATCATGTTTCGGTAACCCAGTAAGTTTAATAGGTAAGAGTGCTAGGACGCATTTGAGGTCCGCAGATATTGCAGCCTCAGACGCTTAACTTTCAAATACACACGCATATTTTATACACCGAGGAAATGTTTTTGATTCACGTTGTGTATGACGGTCCGTGCATATATTGATTTTTGATATATTAAAATTGAAACGAAATACGAATAGGGAATTAAGTTTCGTGTTTTGTTTAGTAATTATTAAAACAAAACACGATATAAAGAAGACAATTTTGTTTCTTTTTTGTTTTTGTTTCGTTTATAAGAAAAACGGAATACGATCTTATATACGTTGATATTCGTGTTTGGTTTTGTCGAATGCAAAACGGAAAGACGGTATGTATATACACGGACCCATGACAATACACTATCCCTTGAAAACACGCCGAGTTTACTCTCAAGCAGGATGGTTGAATGAACTTCTAAGATTATGGCTCCGGACACAAAAGTGCCGGACGGACGGTCAACGCCAAAACAATATCCCTACGCCTTTGGCGGGGGAAAACAAGCCCACTGTTTAAGTGTACTTATAAATAATTATTGTAGTATTGCGTGACTAGTAATAAAGATCTATTTCGGGACCGCGATGACGGCACGTCAACAATGGATATAAATAGCGTCTACGCATAACAGGATTGCCTACTACGGGTTTCAATATCGCAAAATTTGTTTGATTAAATAAATAGCATGACTAGTTTACAAAAATCAGATTTTGTTTTTCAGAGATAAAGCGACGTTCCTAAGAAGATATTATTGATATTGATTCCAATGGCTTTGATGTACGTAAGAACACAACTGTGAAACATTCCAGGTCATTGGATCACTTTTGAAGAGTAACGTTTTTTAAATTCAAACAAAACAAAATAAAAAATATGAAAAGATCCGGAGCGGAAAAGCATGATACTGCATCTTGCTCCATTTTTGCTAATTGTAATTTTGTTTGCTGATTATCATAAATGCTAACATAATCAATGGACGCGGAAGCGCTTTAACATACATTCATTCTCTCAGGTGCTCGTGAAAATAGCATCTGTCTCCCTCACAGATTCAGGCTTGATGTAACGAGCTATTACACCCAACCAAGCTGAACCAACAAACATCCTCTACGGATCTATGTTATGAGAAAAGCCTAACAAGTGTACATGCATTCCATTGTGTAAATGTTGTGTTCTTGTAATTACTATAGCGGTGGATCACCCCACAGATCAGGGTGACACGACTGCTGACAGCACATAGGCAGCTCGTTTTACTGAGTCAGTTATGAGAAAACATACGTAGACAAGTAGTTCATAATTAATTCATAATATAGACCCATATTCTCGTGCCATACATTTAATTAGTATACACGTTATGAAGAAGGACATAATAACATACTTTACAGAGATTAAAGATAGACAACGTGCGCAAATTAAAATATTTGAAGAAAAGATCTGATCACATTGTGTATTTGATATAACGTATATAAACATGCTTACTTTGCACGTGGTCCGCTTCGGCGGCGGTGTTAATGAAGTCATATCCGGATTGCCATTCTGACCTGTGCAAAGATCAGGGAAAGATTCTAGGAACTGTTGAAATCCCCCTGCAAGCATAAGAGCACGATATGTAGCGCGTGTAGATGAAAGGCCCAACAGACATATTGCCGGGAAGGACGATGATGATCGCAGGAAATCACGGCCGTGTGACTATTCAGAACTCAATTCCGACTACGGTAAATGGCTAACAGTCCGCCATTATTTGTTGAACCGTATTGAAACAAACGCAAAAAGTTCGAAAGAACTTTTTTCAATTTCCGCAATCAATTTTCTGAATACCCTTAAACGATCCCATTTCCGCAGACGTCTGTAGCTGTTTAGTATTCAGCAGGAATGAAATTGCCGATTAAACGATTGATGTCAACACGAAAGGCGTTTTTTATTCACCGGATATGTCATTTTCCTCATTTCCTCTCAAATGACCTTTTAATGGTGAGTTGTGAAGAAACACCGAAATCTTGGACGGAAATTGAGCATGAACAAAGACAAACATCGGGTAAATTATCAACCGCATCTTGACCTTCTACTGCTTTAATTACTGCTATTACAACAACTACTACTACTACTACTATTACAACAACAACCAACAACAGCGGCAACAACTTCTACTTCTAAAACTACGACTCCTACTACCAGGGCTTTTTCCCATCGTTGTGAAGCGACCTTGGCCCCCTCATATTTTTTTCGCGAACTTTTCAAAATTGTTGAAAAATGAGTCGCGAACTGTTCAAAACTAATTCTACTCAAATACTTCTTCAACATTTACAAATCAAGACTAGCTAGTTGTGAAATTTCACCTTTCATACCGATCTACCAGTAAACCGGTAGTTTTTTTAAATAAAAGACCAATTGCGGGCACGTGGAAGAAGAAAGAAGTCATCGCAGAAGTGTAGTCAAGAACACAATGTGGACATTCCCTGCGAGTCAGTGACCAGTGAGCCGATGTAGGGTGAATGTGTCAGGCAGTGAAAATCGTACGACAAACCGGAAGTCTTATGATACTCACAGCGAAAAACAATAACAATTGACGCATACTTAATTCAAGCACGTATGTAGAAGCGTCAGCAGGGTGGGACGGCTAATCACGACTTACACGAAAACAACGCCAAGATCAGTTTGTGAGTTTAAATGACTGCGTGATGAACCGAACCAATTGAACCGAGTTAGTACACGTAATATCTGCTGCCTTTTATTAGTAAGGCAAAGTATGTTATCTTACAATACAGTTACAAATATGCTGTTACTGTAAAGACCGTGTACCACTTATCAAACTGTAGTGCGATAGCGAACCGCATTGTTATATAATACATATTCATAAACCTACGCAGAATCTTCCCCACCAATAAGTATGTCCACAAGATGTCTATACACTCGGAGAGAACACTCCCAAACTACTTGACTTCTCGATTGGTCCCGGATATCCGATGCGCATTCCCTTGCTCGTATAGATATCTCCCGCTCCATCACCTAATGATGTTCGCTCGTAAAGATATCTCCCGCTCCCCTACCTAATGATGTTCGCTCGTATAGATATCTCCCGCTCCCCCACCTAATGATTTTCGCTCGTATAGATATCTGCCGCCCTCACCTAATGATGTTCGCTCGTATATATATCTCCCGCTCCCCCACCTAATGATGTTCGCTCGTATTGATATATCCCGATCCCTCATCTAATGATGTTCGCTCGTATAGATATCTCTCGCTCCCCTACCTAATGATGTTCGCTCGTATAGATATATCCCGCTCCTCCACCAAATGATGTTCGCTCGTATAGATATCTCCCGCTCCCTCACCTAGTGATGTTCGCTCGAATAGATATCTCCCGCTCCCCCACCTTATGATGTTCGCTCGTATAGATTTCTCCCGCTCCCTCACCTAATGATGTTCGCACGTATAGATATCTCCCGCTCCCTCACCGTATGACGTTCGCTCGTATAGATATCTCCCGCTCCCCCATCTAATGATGTTCGCTCGTATAGATATCTCCCGCTCCCCTACCTAATGATGTTCGCTCGTATAGATATCTCCCGCTCCCCTACCTTATGATGTTCGCTCGTATAGATATCTGCCGCCCTCACCTAATGATGTTCGCTCGTATAGATATCTCCCGCTCCATCACCTAATGCTGTTCGATCGTATATATATCTCCCGCTCCATCACCTAATGATGTTCGCTCGTATAGATATCTCCCGCTCCCTCACCTAATGATGTTCGCTCGTATAGATATCTCCCGCTCCCTCACCTTATGATGTTCGCTCGTATAGATATCTCCCGCTACCCCACCTAATGATGTTCGCTCGTATAGATATCTCCCGCTCCCCCACCTTATGATGTTCACTCGTATAGATATCTCCCGCTCCCTCACCTAATTATCTTCGCTCGTGTAGACATCCCCTGCTCCCCTACCTTATGATCTTCGCTCGTATAGATATCTCCCCGAGTTACGATATCGTTATATTTACGATACGATATCTTATTGAAACGGTCCCCCGGATTGTAAGTTCTTCTACAATAGGCACTCCCACACTTATCTCTAACGAACTTCCAACGGACTACTTTATTATTGGAAAAAAAAACACAAACAGAAACAATTCGAGTACTCGATTCCCGGAAAAATATTAAGACTTCTGGCAAAAATCAATACCGTGCTCATTCATAACTATACAACGCATGCGCAGTAACAGATACAATTACTCATTAGTATTATTTTATAAAAAAAAATATGTAACGGATACAAGCATAACTTAACCAAGGGAGTGAGCTAACGGTCGACATATGCAACTTTTCGTATTTTATCAAAGCACACGATATTTGTCAAAAGATACGTCCAGTTTTAGTTTGCACGGAACCTTATAAAAGTAAAATAGAGTATTCACAAGGTGTTTCTTTCGTGGATTATATTACACTGCAATTGACAGGTGTTTGATACACCAAGAGTAAATTAACGCAACAAGAACGACAAATTATCGGCAAGCCGGTTCGACTCTTATAAACAATTTTCTATTCAGTTTAACAAACAAGCCGTTCAACAAACCTAAACATGATTGATTTGTAAAAGCGATAGGCGCAAAGCAGGGGGCATGTTATACAAACATGATTTGTTAACACAAACGTTTATTACGAAACTAATGAAAAGCCTTAGCGGGGGACGTCTTTAACTGCGCATCCTAACCAAATATCCTTTTGATCGAAAGAAAACTGGAATTAGTGTCAGTTAAATGTAAATAATCGCATAATGGATCGGAAAAAAGCCAAAGTATTAGGGACTCAAAGCAGTAGCTTGGCGAAATCAAAACAAAATCACACTTAAACACCGATTGACTTTATAAAACAGAGTGAACACGATCCACAACTATCAAAGCTTTGATGTGGTCGCGAATCTTAGAACTGTACACTAAAGCTCAGTCTTTATATTTATAAGTTTATAGCAATACCAGACTATGATCCTGAAATACAGTAACAACCACAGCAATACCAGACTATGATCCTGAAATACAGTAACAACCACAGCAATACAAGACTATGATCCTGAAATACAGTAACAACCATAGCAATACCAGACTATGATCCTGAAATACAGTAACAACCACAGCAATACAAGACTATGATCATGAAATACAGTAACAACCACAGCAATACCAGACTATGATCCTGAAATACAGTAACAACCACAGCAATACCAGACTTTGATCCTGAAAAACAGTAACAACCACAGCAACAACAATTCAGTAAGCGGTGAACAAGACCAGACCATGATACCGTTATTCAGTAACATGTATAGTTTATAACTGTTTCCCAATGATTGACCGGGTACATGTCAAAGTATGAACTGACGTGTTGCTGTTGACCACACCCGGGTACCGACGAGGACTATCTCACTTAGCACACAATTTATCAGGTCTCTGTTCGCAGACATCATCGAATTATCATCGATTCTGAGAAGCGACAAGAAGTTCCAAGAACAGTCACGGAGAACAATCCGTTGTAATAGTTACGAGTGTGGCAAACGATGACAATAAGAGCATTGTGTAGATGTGGTACACCAATTGATCTTATAGTATAGGCCAACAAATCTTTACTTCTAAACATCTCATTAAAACACACTGGCTTAAAAAGAACAACGTCACGGTAAGCGTGAGAAAAATACCTTGTGTGAACGTCGTGTATAAGGCAATTGCTACTGACATTTATTAAATTATCTGAATATGCACATGTTCACATTTAAAAAGTTTTAACGCTTAAGACATTTAGTAGATTTTCGCAAAATCACGATTTCTGACAACTAGTTTATTTGAGCCGCTCCATCAGTGGAATGTCATGTTAACTGCCCATGGAGGAGACAATTCTGAGATCCTAGTGAACACATAAATATACCTTCACGTAATATACACCTCAAAACCTCAGTTCAATGCGACCCGCGCCGTAATCTTACTCAATCGGTGTTGACAAAATAAGTTTAATTTCCATAGCACTACAATGTTTGTCCGTATAAGGTAAAAATATCTTCGTTACGAAATAAACCGCAATCGCTAACTCTAACCGCAAAAGAGTATAGACGTGTTTGTGTGCATACATGCAGTAGGATTATATTTCACTACTTGAAAAGGATGATTAATTTTACAACGAGAACGCAGTTGTTCGACATGGCATGTGGCCAGATCTTAAAATGAATACAAAACAAAGAGTACCGTCGCTAATCATGATTGTATTTCGTTACACGTACCAGTCCTATCCACACAAATAACTATACCAACTTGGACACACTCAATTATCGAACATATCTGGCTATTTCGAGTAGATATACAATACTGCTTAACTTCGATCAATGGATTTTACGAATATCAGCTCAGATTTGTATATTTTCTTAGTTCAAATATTACTTGGTAACGAAATCCACATAAAAAATGATTAACAGCAGTGATCACATGTATAATTTCAAATACATGTCGGGCAGTTCGATATCTTATATTCACTTTGAGGTCAGACTTATTACTAATTATAGTTACTTGAAGACACAGGAAGTACGATCATACTTTTAAAATTAAATAAGACGTGATGAGCGCGAAGAACAGTCACGTAACACCGAGATAAGGGCCATTTTAAACAAACATACCATGGGGAGTGCCAGTGGCCATATACTTTGTAGTGTAGCCTACTGTTGGCGTTATATTAAGTCATACTCCGGAACGTTCTATATTTTGCGAAAATCCACTAATCTGGGGGTACACACAAAGCTGACCCATTCACAAATCAGATGCAATATCAATTGTTATTATTGAATGAAACTACGATTGGCGCATCATTGGGTCAGCGTTGTTTGCACCTGGAAATTAAATTGATTTTTCCAAAGATGCGGAGATGTGGATTACAACTCTGTATGTAAGAAGAAGAATGTGTTGTCCAGAACAATAATCTCTGTAATAATTAATACATTATACAAAGTGGCTCAATATTCGCCACCTAACCAAAACGCGTTTACTATGCTATTTAAGGTTGTAACTTCCGAACAATTACATACATGAATCATTAAGCACACCAGGGAAATCTTACCGCAAATGAACAAGACGTCCTCAATGTCAACTTGTTGTAGGAGACTTTTGAGCACCGGATACAGGTTCGAGTCTTTAGCCGACGTCGCCAGGGCCGTAGTGTCGTTGTCGTACGCAATCACTCTTACAAAATGCTTGTCCTGGAGCATTTTACGTCGGCTTTCACATTGAACGATATTTTCAAGACTCACAAATCCATTCGATCTTCGTTTTAAAATGGGCGGACAGTACACATTCACCGCGTTTACTATGTGATTCTCATTAAAGGCCATGAATGGTCGACAATCCAACAACAGTGTTAGACCATCTCCAGCGCGAAGCATTTGCGAAACTTTCTCTACAACAACACTCTCTGCAATATTTTCCCCTACTTCGGACATATCGACAGATATGTTTGTACAACTTGTGATGTTCTGACGCATAAGTCTGTTTATGTTTACCACTAACAAATTTATCAACGCACTCTTCCCCCAACGAATAAACTACAAACTAACCACTATCAATAATATGTCGTGTTTATGAATGAATGGAGTATGAATACCATTTCCGCCGCTAGCGAATGAAACAACCCGTTTACAGCGTTTATCGATGTTTACATCGGCGAGAAGAATATAGTCCACAATTATGCGATAAAAACGCCATTATTTCCACGATATTATAGATTTATCATCTATGTATATTGATTCGGCATTAATTTTGAAACATACCTCATGATCGCTGTTCATATTGTGTAAAATTTAACCAGAAAATCCATTTTGTCTTAACCAAGCTCCGCCCATTTGCCCAAATATGGCAGTGGACGCACGGTTCATGTCCTAGAGTGATTTACACAACCGCCAGAGGCGTCTGACCTGGTTGTAGTGTTAACCACAAGAAGTAGTAACAGATAAGAAAAGGACGAACGCTATAAATTTGACAGTGTAATACGTTTACAGGTATTTATTTTAATCAAGTTGCCGACAGACCGTTTAGCATGAAACGTATTAGGTTAGGTTGGTAATTATGTGTAGTAAGTAGTCTATAGCGTCGTCATTGTGCTTATATATATATATATAAGCCTAACTATTTTAAGTCTGTACGCCAGTGTTAAGAAAGAGTTTGCAGAACAGGTCAAAGATTTATCAATAAACAATATTAATTCCTGTTTATTGACAGATCTTTGAACAGGTGTAGGTGCGTGATACAAACGTATATAT
>VMBQ01005785.1:0-19289 GCA_007657795.1 Dreissena rostriformis
ATGTGGGATAAATTTCTTGTTCAAGGAAATTCCAGTGGTCAGGGCGGGATTCGAAACCGGGACCTCTCGATCCCTAAGCCAGCGTCCTACCATTATACCACTGCTCCCACTGGGAGAGAAACATAGAGTAATTACGGTATGTGACAGTACGAGGATTGTTTGTATAATGTTTCAAATACACCACGCACGGTATGAGCACGGATGACCGAGTGGTTTAAATGCCAGACTTTTACTCCAAGGGTCAGTGGTTCGATCAAGTGAGGATTACTTTTTTTCTTTCTTTAATTTTATTCTTGTTTTTTACTTGAGCTGTTTAGTTCCATGTTTACATTCATCAAATTTAAAGTATTTAATGGCAAACTTCAAAACATGCCAAAATCTGTGAAAAAGGTCCTTTTTAATTTGAAATGATGAAACTGTTGCATTTGTGTAAAATTTCGATATCAAACTCAATACCTTCGCGCTTAATTGTCTTCGTTTCTTACTCTTACATCCCTAATTTAGTTACGGGAGAATACCAAGGGACTAACAACTTAATATATTACATTTCCTCCAGTTAATTGTTATGTATTAATTTTCATATAACTTTTTTTTCAAATGTACCGACATTCAATTCGTTATTTGCAATATTTTCTTTCCCCTTTTGCCATTCCATCACCAAGCATGTTCATTATTGATGTGTATATCTTGATAAATTGACACAATAAATAAACTATTTAAGCAAATACGTAAAGATAAGCATGTGTAAATATTATATAATTATAACTCGTGCCAAATATAACTAAAACTAAACACAAACCAAAAGCAATACACAATTACGCTTAATCAAATTCAATGAACAAACTATCGACATTAAATTAATTATACTTACTTTTGATTAGACTTATTCCAATCAATATGAGAAACGCATGTCTCATTGTCATGTCGTTTTTTATGCATGCTACATCACAGAAACAAAATCACACCGGACATCATTTCATTATGAAACATTGTCTCCCTGTCGATTATGACATATAACTGAAGCTAATAAACTGCTGAATATATTTTAACATAATGTCACATTCGTCGGTCACACAGTCACGCCGTCAGAAATACAGTTGTATATTTGCAACTGCTAAATTGATTATTAAACTAGTAGAGAATATACTATCGAAAATGCATTTGTCCGCTTTCAAACGCAGGAAAAAATCCCGCCCGTATATCTTCTGTAACGAATGAGATTTCCTAAACTGCAAGGTTTACTGAAACCATTCCTTTCCAACCACTCGTCAGGACAAATACATTAGTTGTGACAAGAGTTACTAGCAGTAGTTAGCAACCACGAACTCAGTCGTTATGCTTTACTTGCGCAGTCTTGACAGCCTAACACGTTGAGCTTAAATTCACACTTCATCAACAATTCAACGTGGTTATACTTGTCGCATTCGAGTAACGCAAGTTCTTCTTATAACCAATCCAATTTAAGAGTTTATCGCCGTTACTGTTGTTTATATTGTATACAATGTCACTACTATTGATTACTGCACGTATGTATGTATTTTGGGCCGGAGGCCTTACAGTACAAATAAACCTATTGTCATGTAAATAGATTTTTTTCACTCTCTGTGAATGTCTTGTATTGACTACACTTTTTATGCAATGATTATTGAATATATATATATATATATATGATTTGCTTTTTAGGTGTGCATGGTTGCTGGAATATGCATAGTACACAAGATATTTGGTTTTACAAGATAAGCATTTATACAACGCTGATATACACAATACAACTTGCTTGTTCTTATATCACGCCTAATATTTAGTGAACTGAATTATCTTTTTTGTTATTCTAATTTTGTATAATCACCGTGGTTATGAATGTCGCAAGACAAATAAAACATAAATATAACTGGTCCAATAGCAGTACGTTGGTTTAAGCCTATAGGGAAGCGATTACAGAGTTAATTTACATGTATTTAAATTACGCATACACTATACTATTTTCATTTACTTCAAATGCTTATTGCAATTTGTATCATTGCTTTGTTTGTTATTTTTTATTGACACAGGAAAAGCATTTCACGCACGGCTAAATAAGTTTTGTAAACGATTAATATACATCATCAAGATTTGAATAATATTCAAATTTTGGTTGCTTAATTCGTCATGTTTACTTTATAATTATGTTAATATTTTGTTTATAAAGGTATTATTTTCTGAATTTCTTTTTAATGTCCACATTGTCCCCAAAATAACTGAATTTAACAACTGTAAAATAACATATTGTGTCGTATGTCTGTCAATTTTAATACTTATGGTTGTCACTTTGTGGTAAATAGTTTGTAAAAAAAACAACACTGCAAGTTTCATGAAGTGCGGGAATTTGACAGTACAAAAGAATGACACTCGTGCAAATATGGCTTTTCTCAAAAAAATATTTTCACAATTTTAAACGAACACATGCTTATGAACGAGAAAATGTAAAGAAGCATGGCAAAATTGTCAATGGTATCATAAATGAATTGTTGTTTACTTCAATGAAATTCAGAACGACCAAAATATGTTTTGCACTACTCCGAGAATGAAACGTCAATTAAAATTGTGTATATGGGCCTTGTTCTGGGAAAACTGGGCTTAATGCGTGTGCGGACAGTTTCGTCCCATGTCTGCCTGTGCAGTCCGCACAGGCTAACCAGGGACGACACTTTCCGCTTGTATTGTATTTTTCGTTTAAAGGAAGACTCTTCTTGACGAAAATCAAGCTTAGGCGGAAAGTGTCGTCCCTGATAAGCCTGTGCGGACTGAACAGGCTAATATGGGACGACACTTTACGCACATGCATTACATCCCCTTTTTTCACAGAGCGCGGCTGATATGTTCCGTTTGAACCAATCTGCACACACTTTTAGGAAATTCCAACAGTGGGCATTCGTTCTTTACACGAACGAGTTTTAGAATGTAAAAAGGAAAAGTATTTGTAATTGTATTAACCCTTTCACTTGATAATCGGTAACCATTTCCTCTTAAAAGGTAACATAGTATGTTATTCATCAAAATTGTATCTGTTTAGAAAAAGGCCGTACATACATTTAGAAATGTAAAAACAAAATCTCCTAAAAACATCATGACAAACGTTTTAATGTCTAGGTAAATACCTGTCAAAATGTAACAAAAACAGACTCGAAAGCTTAAAATATAGTTACGTAAACAATTTTTTTTATAGGAAACGTTAAGCATGTATTAATCATATAAATTAACATGCTCGCCATAAGTCTGTCACAAATGATACATATCAACAATAAAGTATGTTTAATTATTACAATTATTTATTCATGGAATGTAACGAATATTGCAGGATAAGTACAGAGAATGTATACTGATCTAATGCATTAATGTTGCTATTATCTATTTGTTCCGTCTTCCCTTGTTTTGTCATGTTAGTCATTATCATCACCATCATCACCATCATGAAATTTGTCATCGTCATCATCATCATTATCACCATTCGAGTCCTCCTCCTGCTCCTCCTCCTCCTCAACGTCGTCGTCGTCGTCAGCATCATCCGTATCATCAGTATCATCATCATCATTATCATCATCATCATCATCATCATCGTCGTCATCATCATCATCATCATCATCATCATCATCATCATCATCATCAGCAGCAGCAGCATCATGATCATAATCATGATCATCCCTCCTTCTCCTCATCCTGCTCCCCCTCCTTCTCCTCCTTCTCCTAATCATCATCATCATCATCATCACCATCATCACCATCATCACCATCATCACCATCATCACCATCATCACCATCACCATCATCAAATGTAACCATTGGATGGCCTATCGAACGCCCTCGACGCGCTCTTTACATCCTTTTAAGTGCACCGTTAATGACCGTCTGTGCATATATCTGGACGTCGATTGATTTAACGTGTCGCCTGACTATTTAAGCGTTTTATGTACCGATGTTATGTTTGACCTCGATTAGTTAACATCATTGTATATTAACTTGATGAGTACCTTAATAACAGGCCATTATTTACAATTGGGCAGCAGCGAATAAGTGGACACTAACATTATTTCTAAGAACTGTTTTAAAAGTCGTCCACAATTAAAGTAAAATGTACACCTATATCATAGTTGGAANTTATCAGTTCATAGAGAACCGAAAATATTTATCACGCACAAGAAGGCAAAGATGTATCAGTATATAGTGGATAGAAAATATGTATCAGTACATAGTGGACAGAAAATATTTATCAATATTTAGAGGACCGCACATATTTATCATTACCTACAGGATCGTAGAAGATTTATAATTACACTGTGTAACAGCATAAAGCATCGAATAATTATAGCGTGCACAATTTAAGAGAAACATGTGATACATTAAATACAATTGTTTGTTTAGTATGAAGCCGGTTTCAAATGATTTAGAAAGCTAGTTCCACTTTGTGGAAATTATACGTGTAAAAAATAAAGTGCGAATAAATAACAAAATATTTAAAAGCAATAAAGAAGCAAAACATGTCGTATAACCTTGTGTTCTGCGATGACCGATAAATATTACTAGCAGTCAAAATAAATCAACCACAACAAATAGCTGTTTTATTTTAGAAACACTGAAAGTTCTACAAAACATATGATTGAATAATAGCTTATCAACAACGGAAAATATTATTCATCCTTTAATTGTTTGGTGGATGTTCTATTTGCAGGAAATCACCGGAATGATACATTACCATTCATAAGTTATTTCCAAAACAAACTACATTCTTTCGTAACACGAATAAATACGTAAATCTCTGAAAAAAGTCCAGCGTTCTTATACCAGGTACTGATAAAACAGAAAGTTTAGTTTACATAAGCGAACGTGAACTATTAGGTTAAGAGAATGCATTGTGTAATGTCGACATAAGACTATTGTTTCTGACTGCAGAAACAAATATATTCAATGTATGAATATTAACAAGTGCACACGATGATACAAAGATTAATTAAATACAATATACTTGCTGAAAAAGATCATTAAGGTTCTCGACGACAAAAGGAAATGATGCCACAGAACTGTGTCTATAATGTTATGTCTTCACGTTATGGCAGAAAGTGATGATTAATAGTGCATAATGCATGCTTAGCATGAACAACGTTATCCAAACGATTTGTGAAAGTGTTATACTGGTATGCATATAATGTAAAACACATTTGCATAGAAAATAACAACATATTTTAATTCAATGCTTCTTTTTAAAAGCGGTTATTGTTTTTTAGATCATCACAAGGAATTTCTTATTACAGTACTGATAGACTGATAATTATTTTAAAGCTGACAATACTACATTGATTAAAGAATATTATTATACATTTCATGCACGTCAACGTATGCTAGTATATCGAAGAGTAGAATTTATTTTTGAATTAAAGATATTCTTAAGCTTAGTGTTTGTTGTGCTGGTTTGTAACATAGATGATAGCTGTTAACTCTGTGCTAGCCATTTCGTTTGTTTATTTGGAAATACCGCATTTTTACAGTTCTGCAAGAGCGGTCAATATATTTCTTATCCTTTCCCGGCATAAGCTGAGCCGGTGTATCGGGACTAAATATACACACGTATGATAGTAATATGTTTGTATAACAGGACCTGAGAATGAACTCACAAACCACTGAATTACATTCAAGTGCTTTTGTTTTAGCTTGCCAAAAGTGCATAAATGGACAAAATAGCAGGTTTTAATGATATGAGAAACACTTATATTGGTTTGGATTTAAAAGAGAAAAACGTATTAAAGGTTTAGTTCATTTGAAAAAACCCAGCGATTGTGCAATGTGATTCAACATGACAAATTGTCCGTTTCAAAACGTCAATTTCAAACTTAATTAACACAACAACAATGCGCGTTGAGACAGATTGATAATTACTATATCAAGCGCACGTTTGTCTGTTTACTGAGGACAATAATCAGTATTTTAACTGCAATGCGGCGAACACATATAATGAAACAAACAAAGCTTTACGTATACCAGATATCCTATTTAAAATGTTTACACATCAAAATGTCTTCTTTATATGTCCGTGCAGATAAAATGTTGATTATCAGAATCTATATATTTAAGAGTGTACCTGACCATTCGGTAAGAACGAATGTATATCATATATAAATGCAGTGTAGTGTCTTTCGTTAAATGGACATTAACTTATAACACAGATATGTCTTAACAGGTAACCCAATTCTACCAAAGAGACCAGTGGTGCGTTAAGTCCGATATGATCCTGTTGTCACACATACTCGCAATGAAGTCCATCATAAATGTTTTATTTTACGTCTACGCAAGACTGTATATTAAATTTTGCTTGATTAACGATGTTGATTACTTGTCAAAACATGACAGGTCTAGTCGTTAGAGCTGTCGGATTATTGTATCACAGTGTAATTGAACACGCGCTGTTATTTTCATGGTTCTCATGATTATGTGTTTGTGTTTATGGACATATCATGTATGTGTACATATATTACCCGTTTTCACGTGACTACTATTATTGGTAAATTGATCATGTTATTGGAAACCTCTTTATGTTCAAGTAAATGAATACATATTTTTGTGTTTAACATTGATCAAAAAACTCATAATTCAATAACCTTAATTAAAGCTAAAAGTCTGTTATCATGTAAATCATTCAAAGTACTTAATTTCAATCAGCGGTCCGCTAATTTTCTTCAGCAAAATGTTGAGGCTTAAAAAAATCACAACGAAACAAACATTTTATCATGAAATTATTATATTGGGTAAGACTTTGTAACACATACACACATTTCGTTTTCATATCATAACATGCATGAGATGTGTAAATAATAACAACATATTTATCTATGCCAAGCATCTTTTGAAGATTATCTTTTCAAAAAAAGAGAAATATGTTGATATTATTTTTTATTAAACTTATTGGGGTTAAACATTTTACATCCAAAGTGAACTTTTTAACACACACAACATTCCCCGGTCATGGTGCGATCTAGTAGATCTCTTGCATGCTGATGGAAGTTTAACGAACATGTGTGATAGTCGACATAAATGGCTCGGTGATTCAATATAAACCGATGGCATGATCACTCTATCAAAAATAGATTATAAACTACAATAGGCTTTAAGAGCCTGGTCCTGTAACATTTTAACAGCGTTTTTCATGTTTCCTGTATATGTAAAATTTATGCCCAAGTAAGTAAAATCATCAACAGTTTCGATGCTTTCTCCATTAATACTAAAGTTTATTTCAGAATTTACAACTGTTTTACGTTTTTCAAAAACACAATTTTTTTTTTTATTGACATTTATTTTCAAGTCCCATTTCACTGAATACGAATATATATAGCATCTAGTTGGGCTTGTAAACTAAGCTGATTTGTCGTGAACAATACAATGTCGTCAGCAAACAAAATCATGTACATAGAGAGAAGTTCTACATCTTTTCCAGTCAAATCATCCAAATTTATGGTTTAAAAAACGTCATTAATAAATAAGATAAATAATATCGGCGAGAGTGGCTCCCCTTGTTTTAAGCCCATTGTTTCTTCAAAGAAATCTGAGTAAGAAGTATTAGCATTATTTGCCTTTGAAAAGTTAGTCAGCTTGAGACACGACTGTACATTTTTATAAATACATTGTAACATATTAATCATTTTGCAACTGATACCGGCTTTTACAAGTTTTACCCATAATGCATCATGATTAACGGTATCGAATGCACGTTGATAATCAATGAACGCACACCAAAGATTTTCCTTTGAGTTAAGTACCTTTTGAATAATTGCATGCAGAAGAAAGATTGCATCAGTCGTCGAATGGTTATCTCTATAACCAAATTGGCAACTTTCAAAAACGTTTTCATTCTCACACCATTTGTTAATGCGATTTCGTAATACAAGGGAAAAAAATCTTTGCAGTAATATTAATAAGAGTTATCCCTCTATAGTTAGCTGGATTTGATTTGTCGCCCTTTTTATGAATAGAGACGATTACACCTTTTGTCCATGACATGGGATAAAATCCAACATCGAACAAGTGATTAAATATTTTACACAAATATGGCGATATAATCTCATTTGCATCGATAAAAAAATCAGCTTCATTGACTCACAATCACAAGACTAAAAACGCTGCATGGACTTAATAGACTTAGTTATTTCCTCTATTGTCAAAGGGCAGTCGAGCTGTTCAATATAAACAGGATTAACTCTATGCGAGTCATGTTCGTCGGGCGTGAAATTCGTTACTGGGGTAAGACAATCTATACGTGTATTCTTAGTTACTGTGCTGTCATTTATTAATACAAATACACTTCAATGTGTCGTTTCTGGCATATAATATTTGAATTAAGTTCATTGTATGATAGGCAACAGGACAATACAAAAGCAAGACAAACGATACAACAACAATATGTGTATGACCATTCAATGATATTAATATCATCTAGGTCTATCCTGATAGTATAACTTTATGTATCTGATTAAAACCCATGTTTGTTGCATGTAATTTCTTTGTTGAATTAGCAGTAGGGCAACAATCAGTATAACACAAACACAAACCTTTCAATCAAATCGAAACAAGCATAAATTAACATCGTTTATCTAAATTAAAAACTCTTATGATTGCATTTTATTATATTTCTTTGTTGAATACTGAAATTAGTATTTTCGAACATTTTTCGCCTCACTTATACAATAAAAATGATAATGTTTATAACCATATATATAGTCTTCTTTTAGGGTGTTCCGTAAATGCATAGCACTTCATTATTCTGCTAGCATGACCGACAATAAAAACTGCCCACCAATAGTTTTTCGAACAGTATGACATTTGTTTGACAAACATTATTATATTTTTGTCCCATTAATATATATCTATTTTTAAAGATTCTCTTCTGGTTTACTGTGACAGGTGAAGAGAGAAATCAAATGAAATTTATTTAGTCGTTCAGTTTTCGTATTTGTGTAAATGCCGTTTTGCAAGGCGCTTAGTTATGGGTGTTATGGTGCAAATTTACACTAAAGTGAAACTTACAGAACATCAATTGCATCATCAATAACATATAATTATCTTTTCAAACCTTATATTCCAAATACTGATAAACCAATTCCGGATAAATTACCGAATCCAATAGATGAACTATGTGTTAGGTGAAATACTGGCAAACAGGTTATGACCCAGACCATTAGGACTAACATATTTTCTGACATATATTAATTATTTCAGTGTCGTTGTCACAAAATACATATCAAACCAAAGCTTAAAAATAATGTCGTCTAGTAAACGAATGCTATAAACCTTGTGCAACATTATTATACGGTATGATAGTTTGCTCGAAACAAGACAACGATGCTTTGAGTGATTATGTTCAAACACTTATGATATGCAATTAATTAGTATGTCATTAGTTCTACGGCGAAGAATTACTCGTTTATATCTATACATATGGAAACACATAAATTCACAAGAAATAAGGAACGGGTGCACCCTTTAACACGATAAAACAATTAAGCTTTGTCAGACATATTTCTGCTTTGTCTTATGGTTTGTTGGTAATGCACAATAACACAATTATTTGTTCAACTGGAAAGTGCCTCTTGCCAAAGCACTTTGTGGGCAATTCCTGTAATGTTGATGTTTTATCATGCATCAGTTATGCATATTAGTAATATACAATGTCTGAACTTTTGATGCCATAATATGTGGTTGAGCGATACAGAGTACTTGATCAAAAAGTAATAACATTGCAGTTGCACTACGATTATATTACTATAATATACACACACTAGGCACATGTGTTATGCACACTCTGTTTTCAATAGTTTAAAGACCACACACCGCTTTCAGGTCACAAGTTAAAGCCTATATTGTTTTTCATGTTTTACAATTTACAAAGGGTTTTACCAATATTTGTTTTAATAAAAGAAGTTATGATTATGGTTCACATACTAAGCTTTCTGTTTTGTTCCTTCAAATTATAGGTCAATATAAAAGATGCACCACATACTCTAAAAACATCACATAGGTTATTAACGTATTTCAATTAATATTAACAATCACATGAAGTACATAACAGTTCAAAACGGTTCTAGAAAAACTATTAATGTTGTTTGAGAAGTTTTCATATGCTCGTTAAGTCTCATTTTATTTGCAAATGTTTAATAGCAAGTTATTTTTTGGTGCGTTGCAAGGTCTTTAATGACATAATTTTATGTTGTACTGCATTTTTCAGTTGCTTTTGTTCGTTTATTGAAAGATTGAAAGCAAACAGCTGCAATTGGCCAGGATGCAGTATGCGTGTATTACATTCTCATACGACTGACTGAAAATGTTGGTAACAATATGTTGCACATAGTCTGGCATTTTGTCAACAAAACATTATACTAGAGTTGAAATTATATGTATCTGCACCAATGTCATGTGGTCGTCTGCTTAAGATGAAATCAGGTGTTCATATGTGTTATCAACATACCATAGAAACGAATGGTACGTTTTTTAAATCAATTCACTTGTCTGTGTGTTGAAAACCTTTCGTCTTGTGCCTTCCATTCGACTGAACCTAAGTTTCTAATATTATATTTCCACAAATGATTGTTTTAATCACTTTATGGAGCGGTATTACATATATAATCTTACTTATTCCTTAAAGAAATATAAATATAAACCAATTTGAAATAGATACATTCAAATATTATATTGCGACTAAATTGAACTGTTTCAAGAATGCATATCGCTAGTGTGAGGCCATTAAATCGATTTTAAGCTCTTATGACCGTTTCAAGGCGGTGATAGTTTGCCTGTTTCAAGTCGGAAATCCAGCTTTAACCATTAAATATGTTTTGTTTCATATATTTCCTTTAGCGTATTCTACTTGATGCCGATTACCCGAATTACTCTTCAGAATCTCATATATACTTTTGGATTTATATTACTACTTTATTTTCATTTCAAAGGGGTCAATACAAATGCTCATGTTCTGTGTAATGCTTTGATAACCAAATATAAGTAATATATGTTATGTTTATCTGCCTTGTTTTGTCTGTAGGATTACGTATCGTGTCATGTTTTAATTTAATGATGTGTTCAAATAATCTCTCCCAAGAATTTGAATTAAACTGGAAAGCCTTCAAGGGTTTATAAATACTGAATATGTATGGAGATATTACCGAAAATAGCTGTTAGATTCGGACGCATTTTCGTCCTATAGCAATATCAGCAACATGATACAATCTACACGATTTTAATAACTGTTCATAAATGATGTAACTACTCACGGTGTTGACTTGAATGATTTATGATTTTTAAGTATGTAGTTTAAGGTCGAAACAAACTGGATTGAATTGTTTGCTGAATTAAGAAGGGCTGATCAAAAGAATAATACGGTACTAAGATAGCACATTGTGCAATATTTGTAAATTCGCCGATAATAATTATTCCTTAAAAACATATATACATTGGNTCCAAGACTTTTGTATGATATTAGTATAAATTAAAACCGTTTACTGTAGTTGTTTTGCTTTTATTTCAAAGAATAACTTATTTTTTTTTAGAGCGTTCAAAAGTTCGACTTGTCCGCCATAACGCATGCGCATTCCACCATAACACCAGTTTCTATTTAATCTCTTTTCTATTTATACACTAGTTCTTATAAATACACGTGATGTACCATTTTCATGTTCTGCGTTTTTCACACCGACGCAATAACTGTACTTAATACACGTTCTCCAGTGCAGTGTTAGATCATTTTTGCATCTATATAATTACAAGTCTTTATCAAAAATAACATTAGCACAACCTCTGAAATATGCGAAGTTCTCTTCAAATCACTGCCGACATCATAAACCACGTGATGACCAAAACATACTCCTATTCCCGTTGCATTTTGAACAATAATTATATATCACGTTATTGTGGTGATCATTCGTCAAGCATGATGTTACGATGCTACTTAATTTACTAAAATAGTTAAGTAGAATTCAATCGACAATAATCCATTATTTATTCCGTGTCTTAGAATATGCACAACAAGTGTATGCGCTCTGAAGGCATTTTATTTTAATATCACTTATAATCCAACAATTCTTATAAAAAACACTATGTAAATGACCGAAATAATGTTATTAGTTGTGATTAGTAGACATCCGACACTAGAATTGCTTTGTTGATACAAGAAATGGTGTTGGTTCCTTACTGTGTTTTTTTTCTTAAAAAATCCCCATGGAACATATAAACAGCAAAAAATACTTTCCCATAAACCGTTTTAAGTATATATATTGCACCACTTAGAAAATCTAACATGTCAGCTGTGAATGAGTGTGTCCCACATATGTGTCGTGTTTTGAGAAAACTGGGCAAAATGCTTGTGCGTAAAGTGTCATCCCAGATTAGCCTGTGCAGTTTGCACAGGCTAATCCGGGACGACATTTTTCACCTTAACTGGATTTTCGCTAAGAAGAGACATTATTTAAACGAAAAATTCCATAAAAGCGGAAATTGTCGTCCCTGATTAGCCTGTGCGAATTACACAGGTTAATCTGGGATGACACTTAACGCACATGCATTTCGCCCAGTTTTCTCAGAAAGCGACACATATAAGCACAAAGCTGCCACTGGTATCATTTATCATTGCTGACCGCACGGAGAGCTCGTCAATTTTTTTCTTGAATATTTTGTCACCATAGCGATACACTGTATTGCTGGTATGAGTATCTTCATGAAGAAAAAAAATATGCTTGTTAATAATAATTGTTTGTGAATATCTTAAACACATTTTTAACTAAACGCAGAGAAGTGTACGTACCGACACATAAGTTTAATATTGAATATTGAACATTAATCAGATCATTGCTAATATTGTCTTGGTAGAAACATGTATTGATGTGTATGTTCTCAAGTAACAAATGGTATTATAAGTGTTTGAATGACACTTTTGAAAACACCTTAGTTTAATTACACGACAAAAATACAAAATATTCGTTAAATGGGTAAAATCTTTTTGACAGCGTTTATTCAACTCCATACATCTATACATTACAAATTGAACCGTTAGTTTACATATTAATTTGTTTAGTTCTTTTAACATTTTAAATTGGTTGATAAAACAGAGGTAAATAAAATCCATGCGTTCCATTATATATTTACACACTCATACAGTTCACACACACACAGACACATACACAAATGCAATGTTATGATACAAAAAAAGGAAAAAAATGTTTGGACTTCAGAAAATTTTAAACGTTAATCAAACGTTTGGACTTCAAACAAGTATAAACATTAATCAGACGACCATGGTATTACATATTTTGAGCAGACAACACAATTTACAATAATTCTATTCTATTGATCTATAAAAAGTTTTACAATTAACCAGTTAAGTAGTTGCTATTCTTGATTTTTTGTATTAGATTGGATTTCCCATGCTACGCATAGGTAATTATTCAGCCCTATTATTGAAGGTAATAGACCCTTTCTCTTGCATACAAATATATACTTTTTAATTTCTAAAATGAGAATATTAATATCAGTCATAGTAATATTTGTACACCCAAATAACATTGTTTGACATGAAATCTCAGTACATTTTTGCACATTATGTGATCTTAAAAATTCTACAACATAATTTACAATTCTCTTTGTAAAAATGCAGTCCCATAATATATGTATTACGGTTTATTCATTTTCATTACAGAAGGAACATAAATTATCATGAACAATGTTCATTTTAAATAACAAAGATTTGGTTCCTAAGATTCTGTGAACAATTCTTGTCTGGTACCACTGAGTGTTTGTGTCTCTAGATATAATAAAAACAAGTGCATGCACTTTTGTCCATTCAACGTTATTAAAAAGTGTATTCCATTTTGAATGCCAAGTGGGTATATCTGTATTATTGCTAAAACATGTATACACAAGTTTGTTTTGATTATACCCAAATACTATTTTATTTACGTAAAATGATATAAATGCACAATGTATATTTGGCTTTTTTTATAAATGGAAGTCCCGATAATCTGATAAATGCATTCACAGTTCTGATCAAACCTTCATAAAACAGGAAGTTAATTTTAAAATCAATGAGATTTTCTAATACAGATTGTTTGATAAATTCTCCAGAAGTGCACAATATATCTCTTACATATCTAATTCTCTATCATACATATTATTATTATATATAATATTTATACCTATCTTAAAATTGTGGTTATAAAATAAAGGTATATCAAGAATATCTTCACACTTACGGACATTTTGTTTATTAATATACTCGATGTAACATGTAAGGACATCTCTCCAAAAACTATTTTTTAAACGTATCATAATTTTTTCTATGTAATTTTTTGCTAAATTAAAAATTTTCTTCGCATCAAACATAGAATATACTAGTTTGAAACATTTTCCATTACTTGATACAATTTTCCTTAACCAAGTCATTTTCATAGTTTTTTGAAAAGCATATATATATCAGTCATGGCAACTCCTCCATCTTCATATGATTTAATAGCAATAGTTTGTTTAATTATTGCTGGTCCATCCCATATAAAATTTGAAAACAGACTATTTATTTGTTTTAAAACTTTTTTTGCTGGACTTGGAAGAGCTATAAACAGGTGTGTAAAAAAGGGGAAGTAATTGTGATTTAACGACTATGCATAAGAAAGTATCTTACAAGACAGTCCGCATAAATTCTCATTGTTTCCCTTGTACTATCACACCTTGACTATTGTAACGTAATTCTGAATGGTGTGGCAGAGTGCAAATCAACAAAATGCAACGGATTCAGAATATGTGCGCCAAATTGGTTTTACAACGAAGCAAGTTTGACAGTTCGAAGCAAGCGTTATATGAGTTGCACTGGTTGCCGATCAAAGCAAGGATACTCTTCAAACTACTTACATTCATGTACAAGTGCTCAATTGATGAGGCCCCGGCTTACTTCACTGAACTTCTCACGAAACATATTTCAAACAGACGAGGTCTGCCGTCATGGGGCTCAAGCATTGCCCCATATGACGTTCCGTTCAATAAGCGAAAGACATTCAGTGACAGGAGCTTCAGCACCGCTGGGCCAAGACTTTGGAATTCCTTGCCTCAGGATCTTAGACAATCAAATTCCTTATAATCTTTTAAGAAGAATTAAAAAAAAATACCTTGTCCGTGATTTGTATGCACTTTTCTGAGACTATGCCCGCTTATATATTTTAATCGAAATACTGTATATAATTCAATGTTTTAACTAATCCTGATTTTGTCTCTTTTACCAGGTTTATCATTGGTTTAATATTTTCGTTTTTTTTATGCACTTTTCTGAGATTATGCCCGCTTATATATTTTAATCGAAATACTGTATATGGTTCATTGTTTTAACTAACCCTGATTTTATCTATTTTACCAGGTTTATCACTGGTTTATTATTTATATATTGTTTAACATTGGTTTATTATTTATATATTGTTTAACTTTTTTTCATTTTTCAGCTTATTGTAAAACGCCATTGAATATGTATTTTCATAGTAATTGGCGTTTAAGCAAATAAACAAGTTTCAAGTTTCAACGACAGTTATCTTTCCAAGGGGTGTAAAAGATCTTCTTTTCCAAAAAAATATGATATTGTGCAGCTTTTCAAGTTTACTTGAGAAATTTGTTTCTATCATTTTATTTAAATCAACATCAAATAATATTCATAAAACTTTAAAACTGGTTGTGCCCAGACTAGTTAATATTTGGTTTTTATTGAACGAATGCTAAACTTTTTGGAGCCAATCCATATCAGATTTGTTTTGTCATAATTTATTTTTAATCCAGAACATAAGGCAAAGTTATTTAAAAGATCAATGGTAGCATTGAGGGAAATATCGGTGCCATACAGCAAGAGAGATGTATCATAAGCAAACTGAGAAATTTTATATTCAATATTGTCTATCACTATATCTTTAATTGCATCACAATTTCTTATTTTAATTGCCAAAATTTCAGCACAAAGAGTAAAAACATAAGAACTTATTGGATCTCCTTGTCAGCAGCCTCTTTTACTTGTAAAACGTTCTGATAAAAACCCATTGATTTGAATTCAAGGTATTATGTAGGAAAAGTGAAATCCATGTTTCAATGTTGTACCAAAATTAAAATAATCTAATGCATTTTCTTGTCTTTTAATCTGTAGCAATAGTCCCAGATGCAAGCTTGTAAATTACATTTAAAAGTGTTAACGGCCTTAGGTTTTTCAGAAAATTTCTGGGTTTATTATTTAGGTATACATGTGATTATACCTTGTTTCTGAGTAACTGACATTTTTCCAGAGGTAAAACCATAGGTGAGACTTCTCACTATAAAGTGGCCTAAATTTTTCCAAAAACTTTTTAAATATCTGCTGTAAAACCATTTGATCCTGATTTTTTGTCATGCTTCATATTTTTTAAAGTAATTGATATTTCCTTAAGTGTTAGAAATCCTTCTAATGATTGTGATTGTGCATTGTTTAATTTGATTGTGTTTATGCCTTTAAGGTCATCATGGACAGTGTTAGAGTCATTAAAGACAGACGTGGTATACAATGTGTTGTAAAACTGGGCAGCTTCTATGATTGTCAAATAGCCGTTGACCTTTATCGTTTTCAATGGAAGGGATGCTTTTACTCGATTGCATATTGTGTTTCTAAGTTACAAAAATATTTTGAGGGTTTTCACCTTCATCAATCCACTTTTCCTTTGATCTAATGAAAGCACCTTTCATTTTTAAATTCCAAATTCCTAAGAGTTCATGGTGCAATAGATTGAGTTCTTCAATGTTTTCATTTGTTATTTTTTGTTCAACGTCTTCAATTGCTTTTAAAATATAATATTCTCTTTCTGTTCTCTTTTCGGATTTGAAGGTCGAATATGATATGGTTTTACGTCTGATTTCCATTAATACAGTTTCTAAAAACAGTTGATCATTTATGGTAAACTGTATTAAGTCATTTTCTATAGTATTAAGATATTCAATATTATACACAGGTAAGACATATTGCTGCTTAATTTCTTCAATTCTTTGTTTTATACATTGAATATTGTCTAGGTCATGGAATAATGAATTATTCAATTTCCACAGACCCTTTCCATTTCTAGTTTGCTAAAATTCAATTCAAAAGTAACAGGTGAGTGATCTGATCTGTAGCTTGCGTGTATTTCCGATTTTCTGATTATCTGACGGAAATCATTAGTTGTTAAAAATAAGTCCAATCTGGTTTGTTGGACAGTGTTAGGCTTTCGCCAAGTGAAACATTTTGCATCACCGTTTATAGCTCTAAAAGTATTTTGTTAAATATACGTCACGAAGACAAACTCGTATTGTAATTTAATGAAATTTAATTACATATACATAATGCCATGTCCCCAACATATACACAATTCCCGAGTAACCATATCTATCCGACCAATATAACATATTACATTCACTAATTCCCTAAATACAAGTTGAGAACGAAGTTTTTACGTCACATATATATGACGTCACAACAGGTAGTGCAACATGGTTTGTCACGTGACTACTATATATTTGGTTTTTATCATTGATTACAGAAGATAACAATTCCCCCGACTTCTTATTATTATTCAATGTTTATAGTTGGCATAATCAATATTCACATTAAGTACTAAATTAAAAGCTCTACATAAAATATAAGACTTATTTCCTATGGTCTCTATTATATTAAACAGTTTACTATAAAAACAAAGGGGTATCAGTATTTGGACCATGAAGAGTGCACAGAGTAAATCTTTGGTCATCTATTGTTAAATCTAGAATTAGTAAATTTCAGTTGGTATCTTTTTCTTGATGGTGAACTTTTACATTTAGATTTGCCAAACATTTATTAATTAAAATACATACTCCTCTTGAATAAGAAGTGCCAAAACTAAAATAGCATTCACCATCCCAATGCGAGTAAATTTGTTTTTCCATTGAATAAGTGAAATGACAATCCTGTAAGCAATAAATATGGGCATTTAGACTTTTCAGATATTTAAAAACATCAGCTCTTTTCGAAACATCTTTTAGACCTCGACCTGTATGATACAATCTTTCAATTATCCATTCTCAATACAAGGGATTACATTTTTGTTAACATACCATAGACAACAGAAGCCATTATCAATTACCGCAGTCAATACACAATACACAATTGCAATCAATACACAATACATTTTATCTTCATCCAAACAGAAAAAAAAGGCAATAAAATATGCTAAAGTGCGCAAAACTTTCCTTAACTTAACACACAGCATGACACACATAAACAGATAAACAGAAAAAAATATAAAGAAAATGACAAGAAAAGTGAGAAATAAGACATATGCAGTGTATAAACAGTGCACGAAAAATTGCCCTAAATATAAGACATTAACATTCGGTATCTCAGGTTTTCGAAATTTATTTAAAAGATGTATGTTTATACATAATAGTGGTGCTCCACATACTTTAAACAAAAAGTATACTATCCAAGTGATTGTTTTGTTTAGTTTAAAGTTTTACTCCATTATGGCCGATATAATTTTTTTTTTAAATGGCTTACGTAGTCCATTTTAGCTTTTAGGTTAAACATCATAATTATATAGTAGCAAAGTTAACAGCAGTGCTAAGGTGTACCAAAAAAAAAACATCCACAAAGAAACAAATGTTATAACTTAGAACAAAGCTATAAATACAACAAAACATGTATACAAGAACAGCAATATGTTAAACATAGAATTTGTGTGATTTACTTTTACAAGTTGGAACAGACTATACTATCCGGGTAGGAATGTATTTTTGACCTGGAATATGGACACTGAGTAAATGTCACAAAAATCTAAAGACTGTTTTTTTTTTTTTCGATTAAAGATAAATATTCACGTATGGAGAATATGTTTAGCAACTATATAATAGAGAGTATTTAGTGAGAACATCGTTTAGGCAAATAAGGCAGGGAGGACATAACAATCATAAAAGCATCCTCATTGTTAAACTGGAAAAACAAACGTAAACAATTGAACAACCACGGACTGTTAATCCCCCGCACTATGCTTTTACCGTTATTGTAAATTGTGTTTATTTATGAGGCGTTCCATTATGTGGGTCGCCTACAAAACATTTACTGGTGCAAATATTTTTCAGATAAACAATTATTACAAATTTTAAAGATACTGTTTAAGAATATATATAATACAAAATTTGATGCCATATACCAATTATGAGACCTTTTTTGTTGCAGGGAATATATATATATATATATATATATATATATATATATATATATATAT
>VMBQ01005785.1:22045-46252 GCA_007657795.1 Dreissena rostriformis
AAACACTTGAAAAACAATTGCATGAAACAAACACAAACGATACCGTAACTATTGAAAATGAAATAACGTCAAAAAAACTAGTATTAGAAGGAATTTATCATACACATCTCAATGGAATTATACTACGAGCACGTGCACAGCATGTTGAACACAATGAAAAAAATACAAAATACTTCGCAAACATCGAAAAACGCAGAAGTGAACAAAAAACTGTACACAAATTAGTAGTCAATGGCGAAGATATAACAAACAGAAATAAAATACTAGAAGAACAACGTTTATTTTTCGAAGCCCTCTATAAACGAAAACATGTTGAAAATAACACCCTTTTTAAAAATACACATCATGCTTTAAATCAAGAGGAAAAACTATTGTGTGACGGATTACATAATGCATATGAATGTGGATTAGCACTTAAAGAAATTCAAAATAACAAAAGTCCAGGATCTGATGGCATCACAATCGAGTTTTATAAAATATTCTGGAATGATATTAAAACACATTTAATTAATTCACTTAACTATTCATTGAACAACGAAAACTTAACTACGCTTCAAAAACAAGGTATAATATCACTCATTCCAAAACCTGGAAAAAAAACTTAGAATCCTTATCAAACTGGCGCCCGATTTGTTTACTGAACAATGATTACTTAAAGTGTATCAAACAGAATTAAAAAAATATAACCATCAATCATTTCAAGATCTCAATCTGGTTTCATTTAAGGACGGTACATTGTTGAAAACGTACGTCTGATACAAGAATGCATAAATTATTTCAACCAACCAAATAATTCTGGCCTTATTTTCTTTGCAGACTTCGAAAAGGCTTTCGATTCACTAGACCATTCGTTTATGTTCTCTTGCTTAGAAAATATGAATTTTGGTGAAAGTCTAATTAAATGGGTTAAACTATTTTATAACGATATTAACAGCATAATCATTAACAAAGGCTTTTTTTTCAAACAGTTTTAACACCGAACGAGGGGTAAGACAAGGATGTCCACTTTCATCCTCCTTATTTATTATATGCATCGAGTATCTATCACACTATATCCAATCAAATACACATATAAAGGGAATATCGCTAGAACCAGACGAAGAAATTAAACAGTCCCTATTTGCTGACGATGCAACTTATTTTTTAAATAACAGTAGTGACTCATTCAATAATCTTATAGAATCGCTAACCCTTTTTGGAAAGGCATCGGGTTTTAACCTAAACAAAAGTAAATGCACTGTGCTACGAGTAGGTAAATTTAAACAAAGTTATATGCATCTTTAAAAAGAAATAAAATTCAACTGGACATCAGATGAAGCAACAACGTTATAAATAACCTTCACAAACAATGAAAATGAAACAGTTCTAAAAAACATATTGCCTAAATAACAAAAATTAAAAAAAAAAATCATGGCATAATCGTAAACTTACACTTATCGGAAAAAACTCCGTGTTGAAAACGTTTGCACTCCCCAAATTAATTTATACACTAAAAGTTCTCCCAAACCCACCAAATGAAATTATTAAAGATATAAAATCAGAAATATTAAATGTCATATGGGATGGTAAACCTGATAAAATAAAGCGAACTCAATTAATTCAATCAGTAGAATATGGGGTATTAGACTAACGGACATAGATTAATTCTTGAATGCAATCAAATGCAGTTGGGTAAAAAGATATTTGGATAATACCAATACGAGTAAATGGAAATTATTCTATCAGAAAATTCTTAAAACATATGGCGACTCCTTACTTTTTGAATGTTATATCAACAATAATATTTTAGATGAAATTTCAACAAAAAACATATTTCTATCGAATGTTCTATCGGCATGGTGTAAAGTTACTCATCATTTAGAAACCAAAATAAACATTAAAACCATTGTATGGAACAATAAAGACATAACTACTAACAATAAAACGTTTTCTATAAACATTGGTTTGAACGAAACATAAAATATGTAGATCAACTGTACGACTACAGAATAAACGACGTCCATTCTTTTGATAATTTATGCTACATATTCGGAATACCTACAAGTAATTTCCTGATGTACTACACATTGATCAAAAGTATACCCATACATATTAAAACTGTTACCAATACAAACAACACACCATGTACTCAAAAAACAACAACACAACAAAACGAACAAAATATTTTACACACTTCAAATTAAAAACCCTGCCGAAATCTACAATGAACTGTTTTATCAATTATTTAAAACTGAAGATTCAAATTGAAAAAGAAATAGCCCTTTACAATGATACACTTCATATATTTGAACAAACATGGAAACGTATTAAATTTTTATAACAAGTCCAGTTTGCTTTCTACCCACTTTATGCAACTAATCTTTATTCAAAATTATTATGTTGTTTGTTTTTAAACACCTATCACAAACAACCAAATAAACAAATACATATTAACTTTTTTTTTAATCAAAAGGAAACCACAAGGTCAAAAAGTATATATTAGCATATCTTGTATAACATGTTTGAACATTATTGCTGCTACATGGTATCACTTTGTTTTATGATCATATACATGTATACATTGTATGTCTTATATTGAATAAAATAAAAACATCTGGAGAGGTGTTCGACAATGAAAAATGCCCAGATTTGCAGCGCAACAACCAGAATAACCATGGTTTAAATTGTTTTTGCTTTTTCATACTTGCAACCTTAAGAAAAAGCCTGCACTTTCAAGGGTTTTTGATTTCCGCATTCGATTTAAGTTTAATCAACTCAGTGATTCATCATGTGGACGATCCCATCTTGTGTCAGGCACGATCTCATTGCATTTATCACACTTGTCTAATTTCGTGTACATTACGTCGCCTTCATTGCTTCTGGTAGCATGAACAACAAGAGATAAAATCGAGGATAAGTGGTGGTACGAAACTTCCTGTAATCAAAACAATATTAGTGAACGATCTGCTGTTCTCGTTTATATAAATTAATAAAATGCGATAACATTCACAAACAGAATCTATGTCATTTGCATAGCTGTTGTGGTATCTCTTGTGGACACGTGGGCTTTGTAGAAATATTTGGAATTCGTGAATCCTCCAGTTTTAATACAATGCAGTTTATGCTTTTCAGAAAGGTTGTTCCTGGCCAAGTGTATATGCTAAATTTAGTCCCAATTTTCGATGTCTATAATATTTTGACAAGTTAATGTTTTTGCTAACAAATAATCGTTTAATAATACAATTTATACTTTCAAAACGAGTACAATACAATTGCGAAAACGCCTGAGTCAATTAGAATGCATTTTTTAAATTCCATTTTATCGAACAATAACTTATCATTTTCTGTTAATTTCTTAATAACAGCTGTCATGTACATTGTTTAACACTATTAAACTTTCTGTATTCTTTGTAAACGACATTCCTTAAAGCTATATATATTTAGAAAGTCTGTGGAGACATAAAAAACGTACAGACACAATGTTTCTTGTAAATGAAATAAGAACATAAATACATATGTAACTTTGTATTTTACAAACCAATTTATTCCCACAGCTCTAAGCAATGTAAACCCCGTGTTTTTTTCGGAAGCGATTATACACTGTTCCCTGTGACTCGAATTCGAGGACGATTTCCAACTTCTAAGAGACTGTAACGTTACCGAACTCAAGCGCGATTGGTGATTAGCTGTGTAAGCGGCCCGTTTAGCTCACTCGAGACAACACTGGACTTGATAGCGGGAGGTCGCGGATTCGAGTACCGGTGATTTGATGTCCGGAACAGAACTAGAGATTTGCGAGTTGTTTTTATTTTTATTTTAGATTATTGCGTTTTAAAAAACTGATTTTTAGCTTTAGCAGTTGTTATTTCAGAGGACCAATTTTGGTTATGTATGTCTATATTCTTTTCTTTACTATCTATGTAAAATCCTCAACATGTTCTGTCCCGAAATGCCCTTAAAATACCAACACATGTTCATCTGAATGTGTTTGTATCTAAAAACCCATTATCTAGTTTTAAGTTTAATTTTGTTGAGTGTTCAATCGAAATGTTTCAAAAATAAAAAGAAAAAGTTCTACAGTGCTATTCTTGTTAAATGAATTAATGTATTGAAATTTTATTTTCTTTACTGTGTACGTTTTGACGTAAAGCAAAATGAATATCATTACTAAGAGAGGCTAAATATCAGCGTCGTAACCACGTTGAGGCACGACGAGGCCGTGTCTTTAGTGGTTCTGCAAATCGATAAAAATGCCAGTTACTGTTGTCCGGGCTTTGCGAATTTCTTCCATCGTTTAAAGTATGAACTATGAATATGTGAAGCGTTAAAACTTCAAATATAAGGTATTCATTTTCCCACCACATCGTCAATGTGATCTTATTATGCTGCGTTACACATGTTCCCGGCGACCACGGCAATCACGTTTCGGGCCACCGTGGAGGAAACGGGATGAACGTGAGGCAACGTAGGGGAACGGGATAGAGAAACGTGACACAACGGGGTTGCCGTGGTTGCCGTGCCAAAATTTTAAACTGTCAAACAATTTGCCACGGCAGCCACGGTGGAAATGAGAACGTGATAGAACTTTTTTAACGCAACAAAACGTGACAGTACGTAGCAGGCCGTAACAGAACCCGAAAAGGGTCCGTACTCTGACGGGAATCCTATTCATGCCCCGACATATTAAGTTTCTATCAAGTTTTGTTACGTTTTGTTACGTTTTGTCAAGATTACAACGGCAAGCCAGGATAATTGACAACCGTTTTGCTACGTGTTTATTCCGACCCGCTACGGTGTGTTGCGTTTTGCAGGCAGATGCGTTACGGCCAGTTGAGTTGTTGTTCGGTCAGACACGATTAGCGCGGTCTGTAGATGAGTATATACAAGCCTTGCTGTTCAGGAAACTTTCATTTCAGTCTGAACACTCAATCAGTATAATGCCACCAAGAAAGCGCCGAACAAAGGCTCTCCGAGCTGCAAAGGACGCTCAAGTTGAGGAGCAACCTGAAAGTCCATGCCTANTACATATTTAGGATTAAACAGAATAAAGTTTATAATATTTTGTTTATTCTTTTTGTTAATCTGTGTCACACAAAATGAATTCAGCTTTTTTGGCCTTATTAAATGTATTGTATATGTATTGTATATGTAAGATAGCACGTTGTATGTCTTTAAATTAACAATTACAATTGGTCACTGGTAAGATCGAGACTCAACACATATTATGAGCCTCGCTCTGGGAAAATGAGGCTAAATGCATGTGCTTGCGGTGTCGTCCCTGATAAGCCTGTGCTGTCCACATTAAGCCCGGTTTTCCCATAACGAGTGTCAAACGAAGTTTACATGTTCAAAATGCTGGTCCAATCACTGATTTCGGGTTCCAAATTAACATTTAAATGATGGTTTTGGTAATTGAAACGGTAACAGTTAATAAGACTAAGACAATACCTCTTATATTTAGAGAGTCACTACATTCGCTACCGATTATTGGTTCTTTACTAGTATTCATTGAGAATATTATGTTTAATTCAAACAAATACGTTTGTAGATTTCATGAATGACGGTTGATATTTCGGGTTGTGGATGTATAACTGAAAGGAATTTTCAACAAAGTTGATATGCCTCGGGAATGGAATGTGCGACGTGTTTGGCATTAATAAAGACTTGTTTGTTTCTACTAACCCGACCGACCCTAACTTTTGGTACCGATCCAATAATTTTGGTATAACAGGTTTAGGTTTTGATCAATTTTCATAAATTCGATCATCTTCATTAAAATAACAAATAGGTTTGCGATAATGAGTGCTTCATTCGATCATATTCGCAAAAAAATGAGTTAGAATCAACAAACACTTAGTAAAAAGAATAGGACAATTTCTGAAAGTAATTGCATATTTTTATTCAAGTTGGCAATCGTAAAAAAAAATGATATTGTTTAGTCTACCTTCCTATCTTTATTATTGACGATGTTAGTGGAAACACGGGGAAATTTATGTTTGGCCTGATTGAATGTTAAATACACGTGTCATGTTTGTATTCATTAACTTTGATCCTCTCAGTTGTTTGAAATCAATAAGGCTTTTCAATTCAGGTTTGCTACTGCAGCTGATAAAAGCAGTAAACAACAATAAAATGTACGACTCCATTTATCAATTACTATTTTATTGCAAGAACATTTTATTGCAAGAACATTTTATTGCAAGAACATTTTATTGCAAGACATTCAACGAGACCGATAATTTGTGAATCGACAAACTGCTTTCCTTTAAATACATTTCATAAAAGGGAACTATTGGCTTTTACGACTGAAAATAAAAAAGAGAAAATTAATAACAGTACGCACAGCTTGGACTGACCAAAAAACTAGTTTGTAGTTTGAATCCAATCAGACCCAATAGTTGAATAAAAAATGCATTACTACATAACAAAACATATCAATTCCATAAATTTCAGAATTTTCGTACAAAGGCTCGGTAGATATATGAACAGAAACTAAACCAACAACGAATAAAAACAAATATTACTGAGGTAAACCTCTCATTTCAAGACAAAATAACACAGCGTTCATAACCATGGATCGGAATTAATTTCTGGCAATTTAAGAAGATACCGGAAATAAAGCTCCTGTTACTTTAATGACTATTTATAAAGTTATCGGATGACCAAATTTAGCGTTTACATTGAAATGTTCAGATCAATTCACAAAGATGGTTCAGCTGATAATCGGGCATCTTAGATTGGACTGCGGCTTTAACCGTTTATTAATTCCGCAAGAGATAATAACCTTTTTTGATACAGCAAATTGATTGTAGTTTTACACAATGCATTTGGCATAAATCGTCTCAGCTTAGGCACTGATTAGTAAGTATACTTTAAATATATGTTTGTAATAACTTACAAAGATTTGTATGTCAGGTGAAACATTTTGTTTGAATAAATGTTCAAGCTACAAGAATTCTTATTTAAGTACAGCAACATCTAGTTACACTTATAAGGTCATGTAGCTAAGTTAGTATTTGCACACACACAAAACCATAAGATAGGAATAATTTACATAAAACATCTTTGCTGAGACTTGGTTCGTATAGTCCATCGGCCATCGATCACCATTCATTTGCATTCGCTGTAACTTTATGCCGCTATGATTGCATTGTTCAGATGATTGACAACATTGCAGAGTAATATTTGCACTTTAGAATTTATTTCTCTTGCTTTGTTGTTTAACCAAATTAGAGCGATATGTCATTTGAAAATTTGCTTGATTAACTAATTTTGTTCCAAACACACCCTATGGGTACAATTCGTAGCGTTTTATCTTCTAGTGTCATTTTATAAATAAAAACAATCTTTCGTTCAACTTTTTGCATACATATACGAATGTTCGTAAAATAAAGAAGTTTACAACAAACAATCATAAACACTCCTATTTTAACTCACTTCGCTATGTTTGTTTGTATTTGGTCTCACGCGATCGCATTATCATGTTAGGTGTTATTAAGGGTACATTAATAGTTTAGCCACACCGTTGGTTTTTAGAAATAGTTATATTCCCGCATGGCTAATGCTGGAGTTGTATTGTGTTATGCAAACGCTGTCTCTCTGATAGCATTCCATACGGCGTGACAACTTTATGTCATTTGCTTGAATTTTCCAGCCCATGACAATTCCAAAATAATAATCCAGCCGTATTTATATATTCAATGAAAATTGCATTATTAAATAGAAGGTGTTTTTCAAAGCATTCGTGTTTACATTAATCAAAATAGGAACATTACATATAATTATAATACAACTCCCATTGCATCTGCAGGTGTGGCTTACGATGATTATGTATGACACATGTATTTATAAAGTAATCTCAAAGAACAATTTACAGGTGTGGCTTATGATTATTATGTATTACACCTGCATTCATTATGTAATCTCAACGCACAATTTGTAAGCAGGACCATTCGCTGTAGTTAAGCACTTGGTGAACGTTCAAAGTATTTAGAAACAAAGCAGAAGACATCCGCAGTTTAATTAGTTGACCAAAAGAGGTGCGTGTAACTTTATCTAAATTCCAAAATCATCTTCGTGATTTTCAAAAAACCTCCACAATGTGCAAAAAAAAAACAAACAAGCATGAATGCTAGCATATTTTTAAACTCGGCATGTAAGCATACACATTTTACAAAAGTGCATACAAACAAAACGAACAAAAATAAAGAACTGATCAAAAGACGATTTAAAACTTGGTTGTTAATTAATAAACAATATTGTATATAAAGGAGCGAAATAACACTACGGACAAACTTCAAGTAAGTTTTTATTTTCTTCTTAATTCACTTCATATGAGTCGCGTTCTGGGAAAACTGGGCTTCATGCATGTGCGTAAAGTGTAGTCCCAGATTTGCCTGTGCAGTCCGATTTTTTCGTTTAAAGGAAGTCTCTTCTGACCGACAATCCAGTTTATGGAAAAGTTTCGTCCCTGATTAGCATATGCGGACTAGAGGGTCTGTTCTTTAACGACACTTTACGCACATTAATTAAGCCCCTTGTTCCAAGAGCAAGGTTCATATAGAATTTCGGTAATTATCTCCTTTGATACTATGACAAGAATGACAATTACCAGAAAACCAAAGCGCTGGCCTGTTATTATACTGGGAGATATAATATGAGTGGATCTCGTGTGAAATAAGGAAGAGCCCTCCTCCTTGTCAACGGGATTGAATCTGTCAAGAGAAATAATACACACCCATGAATAAATATGAATTTTTAAATGGAAATGTCATGGGTCATTGAGTGGAACACTTAATGTAATGAAATTAGCATGACTTGACATCTCTGTAAGAGGTGCTCATTAATATGCTATGATTTAGAGGCGACACATTGAATAAGACAACAAAATGATGTTATGGATAGATGTCGGTGTAGTTATCAGAGAGATCAACTGTTATTAACATATAGACATCCGATAATTTTCTCGAATATCGTCTGCCTTCAATTTACATTCTAGTTGAATTACAGCCATCGGATAGACACACAACCTTTGCATCTAGTTTAATATTTGTATGAAGATGCTTAGTAATACTAATAATTTTAATCGCAAAGGTTTGAGTATGATAGACTGCTGTATATTTGTATTTACTCCTTCCTGCAGCACGTGGTGCTTGCAAAAGAATTAATTATCATGAATAAATTGAAAAATCTTTTACTTTACTCTGTTCTGAAACATTTTACATGTATGTTGCCACCGAATACAACTGCGTTGATAAGAAAAAAAGTAAAACTTTTCACATAAGTTTCACTAATACATGAACTGTAGTCAATGAAGATAAAAGCAGTGATAATACACATTACTTTGTGTTTCATTGATTAGTCGATATTTCAGAATATTTCAGGATATTTTATTACTGAACTACCTAATGAAGATTAGTTTAAGCAAATTTATGAGGATAAAATAATGTATATAGAATCACATTGTATACAACATTTTATTTTAAATATCTCTTCCCGGCAATCACATGGTGTTATAGTTGCTATATAACATAAAATATTGTTCCGCTCATACTTTTGTTCAAAGCATGGTATTGGGGTCAAAAATTGTTAATGTCCAAGGATACAATTATTTGTATCGGTTTTTATACCAAAATGAAGTCTTAAGGTCTATTTCATAAAATATCAGATAATGGTCCTCCATCAGATCTATTTAATCTTTTTCAAGGGGTCAACACCGGCATTGTCCCGAGGGTCGCATGGTCGACTTATATTCATATTGTAAAATAATTTAACAAATACATTCCTTGAAAAAAAAACTGTAATGTTTTATAGGTACATCTTTCAACAAGGGTTCGAACTTACGCCAACTGAAATAGTGGTTTTTGATGCGAATGATCAGTAACGCAGTAAGGTTATTTATAGTGAACAACTCATAAAAAAAATATCTCTAGTCTCACTCTTCTATATTAACCACTGACTGGATTTCATGCTACCACGTGAAAAAGTCAGGTTCAAATGACTGTTCAATAACCAANTGTAAAATAATTTAACAAATACATTTCTTGAAAAAAAAACTGTAATGTTATATAGGTACATCTTTCAACAAGGGTTCGAACTTACGCCAACAGAAATAGTGGTTTTTGATGCGAATGATCAGTAACGCAGTAAGGTTATTTATAGTGAACAACTCATAAAAAATATCTCTAGTCTCACTCTTCTATATTAACCACTGACTGGATCTCATGCTACCACGTGAAAAAGTCAGGTTCAAATGACTGTTCAATAACCAAACAAGTCGTCGCATTCAAAAGTCTTTAATATCATTTTTGTTTGGTTTCGGGTAACAGCTATACGACTTTACAGCACTGGGAGTAGTGTCGTCAGATCCTAGCAACGACAAAATATTTACGCATGTGATCATATTATTTAAATGGGATTGTAAAAAGTTCTTTTGGAATTATACCCTTCAAATTGCCTCTAAAAGGTTGTTTTCTGAAATGTGTTTAAGAAAACCAAATATAAGCTGCGTTTTCTTATATACCGTGTAGTTGCTACTCACGGTCATATATTAAATTAATTGTTTTCCATGCCTGTTACAAATAATTAAAATAGGGTGGACACAAATTAGCGTCAGAGGTGGCCTTAACCGAAAGTCTCTTAGCATTACATCCAAAAAGATATGTTATTTTGAAATGCCTGACAAAATACGTGTTCTAGGTTTTAATTGGAAAATATGTAACAAACCTTACACATGATGTTATTCCAAAAGAAAATACAAGATTAATAATAAACGTAGATTTATTCATGTTTGATAATTCATTTTTTGATTAGCAATTCAACATCAACTATTAATAAGCTGCAATTTTATGCCGCTATGATAGCTTTGTTCAAATAATGGATGCATATTTTAGAGCTATTTATACTTGTTAGAATTCAGTGCAATTACTTTATTATCTTAGCATTGTGAGTCATATTATCATTCTAGATTATAGTAAACAGATTTTTTCCAATTCAGCACATTATGACTGTATGCATCGTAAAGATAACGATACGGGTACAAGGATGTCATATTTATATAAAAAAAAGAAGTTCTTTATGTCACCTTTTTGTGTTTTTATATATGCGTAAGTTAATTTTTTGAGTTTGTTAAGAACGATGTGTTATCCCATTTTGTAACTTAAAATTATAGTGATGTAGGCAACACAAACTTAGTTGTTTATTAGATAGGTCTGCCAAACTTGTTAATGTTTGACATGTTTTTACTATAAACTAGTTATTTACCACATTTATAAGGATACCCTACTGAAGAAACCTGTCCATATTTTTGTTTCCACATTTCTTTCTTTCTAGTAATAACTATTATTTTGCGAATAAGATGGAATGTAGAAAAATGATCAAAAACTTGTTAACCTCCACTACCCAAAATGGTTAAAGTCGACATCATCCCAGAAGGATCACGTACTAAATATGCACCACTTAATTTTATGGATTAATTATACAGATCCGAGATCTCTTTTACGATGTATTTCAGTCTTGCTTTGTTTCACAACCATTATTCAATTACTGTCTGCACATTATAACTTCGTATTTGATATTTTCTACTTGTATCGCGCTGTTAACCAGTCAACTGAAATGCCAAATCACTGGAAATCATTCTGCGCGAAAATTGTTTGTGGACGCTGGAAAGAAAAAATTTCCGGTGACATAAAATTGACATTGGATGTCTGATTTCTACTTTAACTGCTTCCGTCTGTTAACAAGGATTTCAACACAAGCGTGTAATAAAAACCAGATGTCCTGTCGACCAACCGATGGACATTTTCCGTGCTTAGTGGAATCTAAGGATAAATCGCAAATATTTTTAAATTTCCACTTTTTTGTGCAAAATGTCACTACTTTCAGTGAGTCGCAGTTTTTTTTTTATCACTATTTGTAATATATTCGCTTGCAAATGTATCAATAATAAATATATTAAATAATATGTAATAATGACACAATAATGTGCATGTTTGATGAAAGAGGACACATCTTGTAAGCAACCATTGTGATAAAAAGTCAGAACTTAATCAAAATGCAAACCCGTTTTTACCAATGACATTCGGACGTTGATAATGGTCATACACGACGAGTAATGTGAATTTGTTATTAACGGTTCATACAATTTCGACTACCATATTTTATTTTTATTTTTGCCACAATCATTGCATGCAATATGCTGTGACATTCTCTTACTGCAGGTGTCATATGCCATATATGCATATGCATACATATATCAATAATTCAGAAAATAATTTGAAGTTAAATTACAGTATTGTATGCACGATTAAACAATTTTAGTTTATTTATTTATATTGTCTTTTGATCCAAACGATTATACTGTAGCTATAGATCTTGTATTTTTTTATTAATCTGTCGGTTGTCGAATCTAATGAAACAGTAAATAAAGTAAAAACATTCTGCGCGACAAAGTGTGTTTCTGGCTGATGAAAATGAACTATTTCCGGCGACATAAAAGTGGCATTTAATGTCTGACTTCTGCTAGATTAGCCGTGTCATGTGAAAACGGTTAACCATCAAAGCGTTTAATGAAACACCGGGCCAGTATAGAGAAATAATTTCCCATGTTTAGTGGCATATTCGATTAAATCTCGATGGGACATCTGTGGTTTAGTGGTTAACACTGGACTCGAGAGCGGAAGGGCCTACCGATCGATAACGGGGACCTGGACCTGTTACTCACTTTCATCATATACTTTCTTCACCACATCTGACTGTCTGAATTGCTCAACCAATTTCCCGAGTAACAATTTACTGAGCTGTCAAAAGTTGTGTCAAACAGTCTACAAACAATCAGTGGTCTCAGCACAACTGTGAAACAAAACAAAATAACACAGTTGCATGAACACATACAGTATACTGACATACAAAAACTCTTCATGAACGTAAATCCTTATTGTAATTTTCAAATAAATATGCTTGGCCGTAAAAGAAGTAAGCACAATTTTCGCTTTTAGGCATATTCTCTAGATTTGTGGTTTGTGAGATTGGGATGTAGGGCTTTGAACTCTTTACAACATGAAGTGTTTGTGCTGATATTTGTTCGTATATCATATTAGTGTGCATCAAGAAGTTGCAATGGTTAATGTTAAGGGGTGTTGCGGCAGTTTTTTTTTAAACCGATGATATATTTATAGCAACACCGATTCGCTATTATCACAACCCAATATTTGGGTTATCAGAATCATCACATATTACAGAGTGGGTTCATAAAACAAAGGTCAGTGGTTCGATCCCAGGTCTGGCTAACTTATTATTTTTTTTACTTTTTTTGTCTTTCTTTAATTTAATTCTTGTTTCATACTAGAGCTCTTTAGTTCTGTTGTTTACATTTATCAATGATAAGCATTTATCACTAACTTCAAAACATGCCGAAATCTGTAAACAATTCCTTGTAAGTTATTGATGATTTAAGTCGAGTTTGATAGTGTATTGTCTTATGTTTGTGATTAAATATTGTATTATTGTTGTTGTTTTTGGAAAGCTGTTGAGATCCCAGTTAAGAGTATAATTTTTTTTTAGGTTTATGCATATTTCTAGCAATCTATGTACCGGTACGTGGGTTTAGCCTAATTGCTATATTTTATGAAATTTGACATAGACGGTAGAGATAGTTAAAAAAACAAAATCTCTGTTAAAAGTGCGGTGACCCCCTTTTTCATTTTTGTTTTATGATGACAACACGTAGATGAACATATCTGAGCAGTTTCGCTGAATTGTATCAGACATAACTTTTTTTAATTTCATTTATGTGGTTAAAATAGTAAATAAATTACTTTTTTTTTGGGTGACATACAAATTATAAAAGTTAAATTTCTTAAAATTAAACTTTTGTTCTTTACATATTTGGCATTGTGTGGAAACCTACGACGGAAATGACTCCGTGTCTGTGTGACTCAGTAGCCTTGGTACGGAGCCTTATAGTGTTTGTATGAAGGCATGTGGCTTACAATCAACTATTTGCGACCCGGGCTCCTGAGGGGTAGGAGTCCTACATCAAGGCTCTCAGAACGTTTGAAGAGGATAACCCGTCTCTATGTGCCCAAAGTCCCTAATGTATGTTAAATTCTATTATTTTATTACATATTGAATGCTGTTAACTCGACGAAGTCAGGAGCAGATCTGTCTGTTCAATGGGAAAGCGCGCGCTTTTATACTGCCTACTCATGCGGCGTCACTCGGACATTTCCATATGTCATAATGACGTTATATCTATTAACCTAAAGAAACACCCCTAAGCAAAATTAACAGAAGTAAGGAAAGTAAAAACGGTGTTGGGGTAAGAATCGCCATAATATTGTGTGGGTGCCGAACATACAGCAACATTTTTTTTGTTTAAAGAAATGACCATGTGACCAAACAGGAGGCATTTCAACGTATTTGTTCTAAATGTGCTAACCGATTTCTATGCAAATGATAGTGGACGTGATGGCACTTATATTTATTATTTGATGAAGGGCTAACATGACCATTCGCATTCGTAATTGAAAAGAATTAATGAATTTGCTCGAGCAGTTTATTTTGTGTCATAAACATAGCCTATGATATCAATAGCTCATCAATATAGAATAGTCTATAAAATTAACATGTATATTTTAAATCAACCTGAAACATCCGAAGAGATGGAAGATAAATCAAAATGCCATATTTGCAGCGCAACACACTGCATATCATTGGGTTTAGTTGTTTTTCAATCTCCATACTTGCAATCTTAAGAAAAAGCCTGCACTGTCGCGTGCTATTGATTTCCGCATTCTTAGCATGACCCGATTTTAGTTTAATTAATTCTGTGATTCATCAAGCCGACGATTCAATCTTGTGTCTGGCTCTATCTTATTGCATTTTTCAATCTTGTTTAATTTCCCTGGTATTTCTTCGTCTGCATTGCCTCTGGTGGCAGCAACAGAAAGAGATTGCATCGATTATAAGTGGTCGTAAGAAGCTTCCCTGGAATAAAAAGTGAACGATCGTGCAGGCGTTTAAATAAATAGATACGATTCGATACAATTTAGTACAACGATTATGTGCCATTAACATAGCTGCTGTGTTATCTCTAGTGGACACGTGAGCTTTATATACATATGTGGAATTCGTGAATCCTCGAATAAAATCTTCCATATTATTTACTATAATGCAATTTGCACAGATTATCCTTTTTTTAAATGAAATTCTTAAACAAGTTATAAATGTAATTTATTTTCATAAGATTGATTAACATTTTAATTTTCTTTTTCGATTTTATTTTGACAAGTTTAGGTTAATTGTATCAAACTAATCGTTTAAAAGTTATAATTATGCTTTCAAAACGAGTACAATACGACAAGTGCGAAAACGTCTGAGCCANAAACGACGTAGCTTGACGCTTTAATTATTAACAAAGTCTGTGAAGTCAGGAAAAAACGGCCAGAAACAATTGATCTTGTAAATCTAATAAAAAAAAAAACTTGAAAACATGTGCAACTCTGTTGCCTGTATTTGCATAACAAATTCAATTCCATAGCTCTAAGCAATTTATTTCAATCGTTTCTCGTAAACATGTACTCAACAGAGAAGCCATTTAATAATTCAATAGGTGTTTGTCGAGCGAGCGCAGTGGTTCATACTGGCCTTTCTATTATGTGCAACCCGGATTCAATTCAAAGTCCTGACGCACGCAAGTTTGATTGAGGGCAGACGTCTTTGCATTCTACGGCTTCCATTCACAGCACAAGATAACAACACAATTGAATATCCGCCAATAAAAAAAACTAAATTCAGAATAAGCTCCGACATTTGCCGGATTCACAAATAACGAAGCATTACAGGAGCGGTAGAACGTTATTTAAATACCTGCATGCACGTATGCACGNAAAACTTGAACACATGTGCAACTCTGTTGCCTGTATTTGGATAACCAATTTAATTCCATAGCTCTAAGCCATTTATTTCAATCGTTTCTCGTAAACATGTACTCAACAGAGAAGCCATTTAATAATTCAATAGGGGTTTGTCGAGCGAGCGCAGTGGTTCATACTGGCCTTTCTATTATGTGCAACCCGAATTCAATTCAAAGTCCTGGCGCACGCAAGTTTGATAGAGGGCAGACGTCTTTGCATTCTACGGCTTCCATCCACAGCACAAGATAACCACACAATTGAATATCCGCCAATAAAAAAAACTAAATTCAGAATAAGCTGCGACATTTGCCGGATTCACAAAAACGAAGCATTACAGGAGCGGTAAAACGTTATTTAAATACCTGCATGCAGGTATGCACGGATAAAAAACCCAGTACTTATTCATTAAATGCTTTAAAATCTTACACTTCAGAAATTGTACATTACCGACCAAAATAAATAAAACATTTACAACGGAAAATAAAAAAAAACGATATGTTGTTTTAATTTATAGTTTCTGCTCACGTTGATAGTCGATGAGTAAGTCGAGTATATGTACTGCGTTCTTAGCGTACATTCAGTAAGTTATATTCCATTCGCATCAGTTGTCAGTGAAGAAAACATAACTCAGGTTCTTAAGTACCAATTCCCTTTTTAATACGCGTATTTTTGGTGTATTGGGGCTTTCAATTAACATGAATTCTGTTGACGTAAAAATATTCAAAAAGATAAATTGTATCTTAACGTCACATAGCATAAGTTCTACCTACACACATTTTATTTATATTATAAGTCAATGCATATCATAAAAAAACATTAATACAAAAACACAATTATTTTCCGAGATGAAGTATGTTTTTGTTGGGAAAGGAAAAAAAACAACAAGATGCCTGTCGGCATAACATGTTCAACTCATTGTTGAGAATGCTTGTAACTATATACACATCCGCCATAATGCCCGTCCACATCACTGACTGTGCGTTNCCTGTCGGCATAACATGTTCAACTCATTGTTGAGAATGCTTTTAACTATATAAACATCCGCCATAATGCCCGTCCACATAACTGGCTGTGCGTTCTAATGAAATGGCTTTTTAATGGGCGTTCCTTAGTTATCCTTACTTATTCGTAGGCACAAATTCATGAAGGTATGTTAAGCCCCAGTTCCATATAGATTCCGGATCAACACGGATCATATCCGGCACGATCCGGAATATGAACCGTGTCGCCGCAGTATAGCCCCGTGTCGATCCGTGTCGGTCCTTAAACATCCGGAAAGTTAATACATATGTAGGATTAAACAGAATAAAGTTTATTATATTTTGTTTATACTTTCGGTTAATCTGTGTCACACAAAATGAATTCAGCTTTTTTGGCCTTTGAAATGTTTTGCATATGTATTGTATATGTAAGATAACACGTTGGATGTCTTTAAATTAACAATTACAATTGGTCACTGGTTAGATCGAGACTCAACACATATTATGAGCCTCGCTCTGGGAAAATGAGGCTTATGCATGTGCTTACGGTGTCGTCCCTGATTAGCCTGTGCTGTCTACATTAAGCCCGGTTTTCCCATAACGAGTGTCAAACGAAGTTTACATGGTCAAAATGCTGGTCCAATCACTNTGAATAAATGTTCAAGCTACAAGAATTCTTATTTAAGTACAACAACATCTAGTTACACTTATATGGTCATGTAACTTAGTTAATATGGCACACACACAAGACCATAAGACAGGAATAATTTACATAAATCACCTTTGCTTAGAATTGGTTCGTATAGTCCATCGGCCATCGATCACCATTCATTTGCATTCGCTGCAACTTTATGCCGCTATGATTGCATTGTTCAGAGGATTGACAACATTTCAGAGTAATATTTGCACTTTAGAATTTATTTCCCTTGCTTTGTTGTTTAACCAAATTAGAGCGATATGTCATTTGAAAATTTGCTTGATTAACTAATTTTGTTCCAAACACACCCTATGGGTACAATTCGTAGCGTTTTATCTTCTAGTGTCATTGTATAAATAAAAACAATATGTCGTTAAACTTTTTGCATACATATACGAATGTTCGTAAAATAAAGTAGTTTACAACAAACAATCATAAACACTCCTATTTTAACTCACTTCGCTATGTTTGTTTGTATTTGGTCTCACGCGATCGCATTATCATGTAAGATGTTATTTAGGGTACATTAATAGTTTAGCCACACCGTTGGTTTTTAGAAAGTTATATTCCCGCATGGCTAATGCTGGAATTGTATTGTGTGTTATGCAAACGCTGTCTCTCTGATAGCATTCAATACGGCGTGACAACTTTATGTCATTGGCTTGAATTTTCCAGCCCATGACAATTCAAAAATAATGATCCAGCCGTATTTATATATTCAATGAAAATTGCATTATTAAATAGAAGGTGTTTTTCAAAGCATTCGTGTTTACATTAATCAAAATAGGAACATAACATATAATTATAATACAACTCCCATTGCATCAGCAGGTGTGGCTTACGATGATTATGTATGACACATGTATTTATAAAGTAATCTCAAAGAATAATTTACAGGTGTGGCTTATGATTATTATGTATTACACCTGCATTCATTATGTAATCTCAACGCACAATTTGTAAGCAGGACCATTCGCTGTAGTTAAGCACTTGGTGAACGTTCAAAGTATTTAGAAACAAAGCAGAAGACATCCGCAGTTTAATTAGTTGACCAAAAGAGGTGCGTGTAACTTTATCTAAATTCCAAAATCATGTTTGTGATTTTCCAATAAACCTCCACAATGTGCAAAAAAAAGCATGAATGCTAGCATGTTTTTAAACTCGGCATGTAAGCATACACATTTTACGAAAGTGCATACAAACAAAACGAACAAAAATAAAGAACTGATCAAAAGACGATTTAAAACTTGGTTGTTAATTAATAAAGAATATTGTATATAAAGGAGCGAAATAACACTACGGACAAACTTCAAGTAAGTTTTTATTTTCTTCTTAATTCACTTCATATGAGTCGCGTTCTGGGAAACTGGGCTTCATGCATGTGCGTAAAGTGTAGTCCCAGATTTGCCTGTGCAGTCCGTTTTTTTCGTTTAAAGGAAGTCTCTTCTGACCGACAATCCAGTTTAGGGAAAAGTTTCCTCACTGATTAGCATATGCGGACTAGAGAGTCTGTTCTTTAACGACACGTTACGCACATTAATTAAGCACCTTGTTCCAAAAGCAAGGTTCATAAAGAATTTCGATAATTATCTCCTTTGATACTATGACAAGAATGACAATTACCAGAAAACCAAAGCGCTGGCCTGTTATTATACTGGGAGATATAATATGAGTGGATCTCGTGTGAAATAAGGAAGAGCCCTCCTCCTTGTCAACGGGATTGAATCTGTCAAGAGAAATAGTACACACCCATGAATAAATATGAATATTTAAATGGAAATGTCATGGGTGCATTGAGTGGAACACTTAATGTAATGAAATTAGCTTGACTTGACATCTCTCTAAGAGGTGCTCATTAATATGCTATGATTTAGAGGGCGACACATTGAATACGACAACAAAATCATGTTATGGATAGATATCGGTGTAATTATCAGAGAGGTCAACTGTTATTAAAATATAGACATCCGATAATTTTCTCGAATATCGTCTGCCTTAAATTTACATTCGAGTTTAATTAAAGCTATCTGTTAAACACACCTCGTTTAAAATTGCCAGGAAAATATGGAACGACCATTTGATATTTTTTCCCGTATACATAGGCACATGTATTTAAAGAAATACATGATTAATGATATACGCATATTTATTCCTATTTGGTACTTCGTTGTTCATAAGAGATTCAACATCAACTATGGATGCGCTGCAATTTTATGATTGCTCTTTTCAATTGGTGGATGGATATTTGAGAGCTTTTTGATCTTGTCAGAATTCAGTGCAATTACTGTATTATCTCAGCACATTGAACATGTTCAACAAGACACTATAAAACTACCCTATGTGTATAGCTATAAGACAATNGCACTTTTCTGAGATTATGCCCGCTTATATATTTTAATATCAAAATACTGTATATGGTTCAATGTTTTAACTAACCCTGATTTAATCTATTTCATCAGGTTTATCATTTGTTTAATATTTATATATTGTTTAACATTGGTTTATTATTTATATATTGTTTAACTTGTTTCATTTTCGGCTTATTGTAAAACGCCATTGAATATGTATTTTTCAAAGTAATTGGCGTTTAAGTAAATAAACAAGTTTCAAGTTTCAACGACAGTTATCTTTCCAAGGGGTGTTAAAGATCTTCTTTTCCAAAAAAATATGATATTGTGCAGCTTTTCAAGTTTACTTGAGAAATTTATTTCTATCATTTTATTTAAATCAACATTAAATAATATTCCTAAAACTTTAAAATTGGTTGTGCCCAGACTAGTTTATATTTGGTTTTTATTGAAAGAATGCTAAACTTTTTGGAGCCAATCCATATCAGATTTATTAATTTGAACACGTTGATGTGTTACCAAAAACGCATTTGTATATAGTTTATACATTTTTATAACCGATACGTTGATGATGAAATTAGACTAAATAGACTAAAATAAACACAAAACAAAAAAAGGACCTTCGAAGTATTTTGTGTTAAAATATTATGATGTCATATTACAAGACTTCCATTTCTTAGACAATCAAAAAGGCAAAACATAATGAAATTGAAAACATAACCTTTCTGGGACGGGTCGGTAGAGCGATTCATAGGAAACATTCACTGTCACCGAGATTGGATCTGCTTAGTCAATTAATCATCATCAATCGACAACATTGGGGGCATTGTAAACTGGATTATCGCTAAGAAGAGACTGCTCTTAAAAGAAAGATGCCCTGATTAGCCTGTGCGACTGCACACGCTAATCTTAGACGGTACTTACGCATATACATTAAGCCCGGCTTTCCAAAAACGAAGCTCAACTATAAAGTTGACAGGGTCAAAATACGGGTTCAATAACTAGTGTGTGGTTCCAAATTAACATTCAATTTTAGGTAAGGACGTTGCAACGGAAACAGCTTTTTATATTATGACAAGACGTATTAAATGTAGAGTATCTTTGCATTCGCTTCATATATGTGGTTATATACTATTATACAAGTCTGACGGAAAAGATTTTCCAACGAAGTTGATATCCCTTGAGAAGGGAATATGCAACGTGTCGGGCGAAAATAAAGACTTGTTTTATTTCTACTAACCCGACTGACCCTTTATTTTTGGTACCAATCCTAAACTGATGTTATTCTATGTTGAGTTTTCGATCAATATTGCTAAATTTGATCATCTTCACTAAATTTAATATAAATAAACGTACACAAACTATGTTTAACAGAGATTGCGTATAATTATTAAAGTGAGCAAACGTGAAACAACCTACCTACCCTAGCTATTTTTGCGATATAAGTGGAAACAAATGATACTTTCTTTTTGGCCTTAGTAAATGTAAACTACATTTGTCATGTTTGTATTCATTAGGTTTGATCCTCTCAGTTGTTTGAAATCAATTAGGCTTTTCCATTCAGTCTTGTTATTGCAGATGATTTAAGCAAAAACAACAAAACAATGTTGAATTCCATTTATCAATTACCATTTTATAGCACGAATATGCTATTACAAGACATTCAACGACACCGATAATCTGGGCATCGACAGCTGCTTCCCTTTAAATACATTTCATAAAAGGGAACTATTGGCTTTTACGACTGTAAATAAAAAAGAGAAAATTAATAACCGTGCGCACAGCTTAGACTGATCAAAGAAACTAGCATGTACTTTGAATCCAATCAAAAACAAAAGTTGAATAAAAAATACAAAGCTGCATTACAAAACATGTTAATTCAATACATTTCAGAATTTGCGTACAAAGGCTCTGACAAGACAAGATACCGAAATGTTGCCTATTCATATTTAAATATCAAGCGGTCGCTGCTCTATCTAATCACTATACCAACAGCTAATACAAAATATTACCGAGGTAGACATCTAAGTTAAAGACAAAATAATTCAGCGTTCAAAACTATGGATCGAAATAATTTTGAAGTAAGTTAAGAAGATAGCGGAATGGAGCTCCAGTAACGTCAATACATATCAATAAAGCTATCTGATGACCAAATGTAGCGTTAACATGAAAAGTTTCAGATCAATTCACATAGATGGTTCAGCTTATAATCGGGCATCTTAGATTGGATTTGCGGCTCTAACCGTTGATTTATTCCGCACGAGATAATAACCTTTGTTGATACAGCAAATTGATTGTAGTTATACACAATACATTTGGCATAAATCGTCTCAGCTAAGGCACTGATTGTTCAGTATACGTTAAATATATGTTTGTAATAATTTAAGATTTGTTTGTCAGGTGAAACATTTTGTTTGAATTAATGTTAAAGCTACTAGTATTCGTATTTAAGTACAACAACATCTAGTTACACTAATAAGATCATGTCAGTTAGTTAATATTGACAAAAAACAAAACAACATAAGACAGCAATAATTTACATATAACACGTTTGCTTAGTTTTGGTTCGTATAGTCCATCGGCCATCGATCACCATTCATTTGCATTCGCTGCAACTTTATGCCGCTATTATAACACTTTATAATATACAACAACAAACACAACTTACAATTGATAACAGCACTGAAATGAAACGGAAAAATCAATTGAATCTTAAAGAAAATACAGACTTGAGATTAATATATACAAGTCAAAAATCGACACATATCTACGCATTTTTCAATATAAGTTCTTATCTTGAATAGTACCAACAAATAAAGTTTTAACAAAATGCGGACTGAAAGCGTGTAGTTTATGCGAGTTTTGCCAATCAAATATTGAAACAATTGATCATCTATTTTGTGAATGCGAAAACATTAAAGAAGTATGGACAAAACTGCAACACTCTCTGAAAGACGTGAACATTGAAATAAAATAAAACAAAGAAATGACCTTTCTTGGCTTTATCGACAAAAAAGTATACAATAATGTTCTGAATGTTATACTAATTTTAATGAAAACATTTATATTTAACATGAAAATTAAAAAATGCATTCCAAATTTCAATATTTTTCTTAATTATTTTAAAATAAAAATACAGACAAAAGCAGAAATTGCCCTTATTAAAAACAATTATGATACACATAATCAAAAATGGATTCACTACAGACATTATTTTTCAACCTACATAACTTATGATATTCTTTTGTAAACGTAGATAAACTAGCTGTTTATCTTTGTAAGATTTAAGTTCTTCTTAATAAACTTCATATGAGTCAAGTTCTTGGAAAACTGGGCTTCGTGCATGTGCGTAAAGTGTAGTCCCAGATTAGCCTGTGCAGTCCGATTTTTTCGTTTAGTGGAAGTCTCTCTTGTGACCGAAAATCCAGTTTTTTATATTTATAAAAATAAATATTTACTTTAATATATGTTCCCATGCTCTCATTAATTTGAACTTGTTTATGCTTTTAAAACGTTAATCACGAAGTAATAACAATTTCAGACTCAATAACTGATTTATTATGTATTGAACATATTCTTTTCAAAATGTTTGTTTTCCATATATGTTATATGTTATATTACCTTTGTTTTTATATATTCAAATGGAAATGATGTTTATATAAATGTTAAACATGGTAAAATAAATGAAACAAAACAAAACACTTTATGTCGCTATTATTGCATTTTTCAGATGATTGACAACATTTCAGAGTAATATTTGCACTTTAAAATGTATTTCCCTTGTTTTGCTGTTTAACCAAATTTGAGCGATATGTCATTTGAAAATTTGGCTGATTAACTAATTTTGTTCCAAACACACCCTTGAGGTATAATTCGTAGCGCTTTATCTGCTAGTGTCATTATGTAAATAAAAACAATATTTTGTTCCACTTTTTGGATACATATACGAATGTTCGTAAAATAGAGTATGTGTATATAAACATGTATAGATATTATAATGTTAACACAATGTGGGGTAGACAATAAAACAACTTTTGCTTTGTTTTGTTTCACGTCCTTCTAAAATTACATAAACGATCATGCCAACTATTGTAACTCAATATCGGACTCGTTTTACTTTTCTTATTTATCAAACGGTTATTAGTCAGATAAATGGGAATATTAATCACTGGAAAGCATTTTTTTTTAAACAATTGATATATTTATATATATATTGTATTTATTGTGTGTTTATCTGGTTCAAAATCATTGATTGGAATTGGTTTTACCTCAAAATGAATTACCAAACT
>VMBQ01005785.1:46357-63276 GCA_007657795.1 Dreissena rostriformis
TATATATATATGTGTATATATTATATGTGAGGTAGACAATAAAACAATATCGAATATTTTGTTTTGTTTCACGTCCTTCTAAAATTACATAAACAATGCCAACTATATATGTATATATTGGGTGTTAATCTGGTTCAAAATCGTTGATTAGAAATTGGTTTTACATCAACGTGTGTAATGAATTACCAACCCAAAACAGTGAAAATTTCTTTTTATGACTACAACAAACAATAACAAACACTCCTATTTAAACTCACTTGGCTCTGTTTGTTTGTATTTGGTCTCACGCGGTAGCATTATCATGTTAAGTGCTATAATCGGTACATTAATAGTTGGTTTGTATTAATAATTATATTCCCGCATGGCAAATGGTGGAATTTTATTGTGTGTTATGCAAACGCTGTCTCTCTGATGCAATACGGCGTGAAACCTTAATGTCATTGACTTGAATTGTCCAGCCCATGACAATACAAACATAATAAACCACCGGTATTTATATATTCAATGAAAATTTTATTATAATATAGAAGGTGTTGTTCAAAGCATTTTTGTTTACATTTATCAAAATAGGAAGATTACAGATATAATACAACTCCCATTGCATCAGCAGGTGTGGCTTACGACAATTATGTATTACACCTGTATTTATAATGTAAGTTCCAAGAACAATTTGTAAGCAGAACCATTTGCTAGATAGAAAAGCACTTGGTGAACGTTCAAAGTATTTAGAAACAAATCAGGCGATATGAACATTTTAATTATATGACCAAAAGAGGTGCGTGTAACTGTATCTAAATTGGAAAATCATCTTTGTGATTTTTCAATAAACCTCCAGAAAGTGCAAAAATAAGAACATAAATGAATGCTAGCATGTTTTTAGACTCAGCATGTAAGCGTACACATTTTGCTTAAGTGCATAAAACAAAACGAACAAGAATAAAGATCTGATCAACAGACGATTTAAAACTTATTTGTTAATTATTCCTACAAATAAAGAATATAAGCATATGCGGACTAGATAGTATTTTCTTAAACGACACTTTACGCACATTAATTAAGCCCTTATTCCAAAAGCAAGGTTCATATAGAATTTTGGTTACGATCTCCTTTGATACTATGACAAGAATGACACTTACCAGAAACCAAAGCGTTGGTCTGTTATTATACTGGGAGAGGCAGCACGAAGGGATCACGTGTGAAATAAGGAAGAGCCCTCCTCCTTGTCTACGAGATTGAATCTGTCAAGAGAAATAATACACACCCATGAATAAGTATGAATATGTAAATGGAAATGTCATGGGTCCATCGAGTGGAACACTAATGTAATAGAATAAGCATGACTTGACATCTTTCTAAGATGAGCTCATCAATATGTTATGATTTAGAGGCGACACATTGAATACGACAACGAAATGATGTTATGGATAGATGTCGGTGTAATTATCAGAGGGGTCAAATATTATTCAAATATAGACATCCGATAATTTTCTCTGATACCGTCTGCCTTCAATTTACATTCGAGTTGAATTAAAGCCATCGGAAAGACACACAACCTTTGCATCTAGTTTAATATTTGTATGAAGATTCTTAATAAAACTAATAATTTTTATCGCAAAGGTTTGAGTATGATAGACTGCTGTATATTTGTATTCACTCCTTCCTGCAGCACGTGGTGTTAGCAAAAGAATTACTTATCATGAATAAATTGAAAAATCTTTTACTTTACTCTGTTCTGAAACATTTTACATGTATGTTGCCACAGAATACAACTGCGTTGGTAAGAAAATAAGTAAAACGTTTCACATAAGTTGCACTTATACATGAACTGTAGTCAATGAAGATAAAAGCAGTGATAATACACATTACTTTGTGTTTCATTGATTAGTCGATATTTCAGAATATTTCAGGATATTGTATTACTGAACTAACTAATGAAGATTAGTTTAAGCAAATTTATGAGGATAAAATAATGTATATAGAATCACATTGTATACAACATTTTATTTTAAATATCTCTTCCCGGCAATCACATGGTGTTATAGTTGCTATATAACATAAAATATTGTTCCGCTCATACTTTTGTTCAAAGCATGGCATTGGGGTAAAAAATTGTTAATGTCCAAGGATACAATTATTTGTATCGGTTTTTGTACCAAAATGAAGTCTTAAGGTCTATTTCATAAAATATCAGATAATGGTCCTCCATCAGATCTATTTCATCTTTTTCAAGGGGTCAACACCGACATTGTCCCGAGGGTCGCATGGTTGACTTAGATTCATATTGTNGTGACTAATTCAAAATAAATAAAACGAAGCTTAAAAATAAATTGATCAAGATTTTACAAACCATTATATTCCCACAACTTTAACCCATTTATTTCAATAGTTTCTCATAAACATGTACACAATAGGGATTATATTCCAATTCATGACAGTTTGATTGAGTATAAGCTTCTATTTACAAGATAACAACACAATTGAATACTCTTCATTGAAAAACTAGCTTCAAAATAAGTTCCAACATGAGGAGTTCACCATCCGGCGAAAATGGAGTGGGGCCGTTGCACTTGTAGTTCTTTTTAGAACCTGCCGGTGGTTTTGTCGGGATCAGTTATACACTGTTCCCTATGTTTCGAATTCGAGGACGAATTCCAACTTCTTAGAGATTGTTAAGTTAGGGGATAGGCGATTAGCTGTTTAAGCGGCCCGTTTAGCTCACTCGATACAACACTGGCCTTGATAGCGTGAGGTCGAGGGTCCGAGTACCGGAGAGGTGATGTCCGGAAAAGAACTAGTGATTTACGAATTTCCCGGATAACATCATGATATTTGTTCCTATAGGAAAGATTATTGTTTTTTTTTGTTGTTGTTTTTAACGATCTTTATCTTCAGCAATTGTTATATCAGAAGACCAATTTTGGTTATGCATATCTTATATCATATTCTTTACTATCTATGTAAAATCCTCAACATTTTCCGTCCCAAAATGCTCGTAAAATACCAACACATGTTCATCATCGAACAGAAATTGTCCCAGTTTGCGGACGATACTACTATTNTTACTTCGCTCTGTTTGTTTTGATTTTGGTCTCACGCGGTCGCATTATCATGTTAAGTGATTTTATCAATACGATAAAGGTTAAGCCACACCGTTGGTTTTTATTAATAATTATATTCCCGCATGGCTTATGCTGGCACTTTATTGTGTGTTATGCAAACGCTGTCTCTTTGATAGCATGCAATACGGGGTTACAACTTAATGTCATTGACTTGAATATTCCAGCCCATGACAATACAAAAATAATTACCCAGCCGTATTTATATATTCAATGAAAATTGTATAATTACATAGAAGGTGTTGTTCAAAGCATTCGTGTTTACACTTATCAAAATAGGAAGATTACAGATATTATACAGCTCCCATTGCATCAGCAGATGTGGCTTATTGTGTATTACACCTGTATTTATAATGTTATCTCAATGAACAATTTGTAGGCAGGACCATTCGCTGGAGAGTAAAGAATTTGGTGAACGTTCAAAGTACTTAGAAACAAAGCAGGCGATAGGAACATTTAAATTAGTTGACCAGAAGAGGTGCGTGTAACTGTATCTAAATTGCAAAATCATCTTTGTGATTGTTCAATAAACCTACACAATGTGCAAATATAAGAACATAAATGAATTCTAGCATGTTTTTAAACTCAGCATGTTAGCGTACACATTTTACTAAAGTGCATAAAACAAAACGAACAAGAATAAAGATCTGATCAAAAGACGATTTAAAACATGTTTGTTAATTATTTCTACAAATAAAGAATATTGTATATAAAGAAGCGAAATAACACTACGGACAAACTTCAAGTAAGTTTTATTTTCTTCTAAATTCACTTAATATGAGTCGCGTTCTGGTAAACTGGGTTGCATGCATGTGCGAAAAGTGAAGTCCCAGATTAGCCTGTGCAGTCCGATTTTCTTGTTTGAAAGAAGTCTCTTCTGACCGAAAATCCAGTTGAGGGGAAAGTGTCGTCCCTGATTAGCATATGCGGACTAGAGAGTCTACTCTTAAACGACACTTTACGCACATTAATTAGGCCCCTTGTTTTCAGAGCAAGGTTCATATATAATTTCGGTAACGATCTCCTTTGATACTGTGACCAAAGCGCTGGTCTGTTATTATACTGGGAGATATAATGACGGGATCGCGTGTGAAATAAGGAAGAGCCCTCCTCCTTGTCAACGAGATTGAATATGTCAAAAGGAATAATACACACCCATGAATAAGTATGAATATTTAACGGGGAATGTAATGGGGCCATTGAGTGGAACACTAATGTAATAGAATTAGCATGACTTGACATCTCTGTAAGATGAGATTATTTATATGTCATGATTTAGAGGCGACTCATTGAATACGGCAACAACATGATGTTATGGATAGATGTCCGTGTAGTTATCAGAGAGGTCAAATATTATTAAAATATAGACATCCGATAATTTTCTCGAATACCTTCTGCGTTCAATTATCATCCGAGAATAATTAAAGCCATCGGTTAAACACACCGCATTTCGAAATGCCTGGAAAATATGGAACGACCATTTGAAATTTTTTGTCGTATACATAGGCACATGTATTCAAAAAAAAAGATTAATAATATACGCATATTTATTCATATTTGGTACTTAATTGTGCATTAGAGATTCAACATCAATGCGCTTCAATTTTATGATTGCTTTGTTCAATTGATGAATGCATATTTGAGAGCTATTTGATCTTGTTAGAATTCAGTGCACAAACTTTAGTATTGAGCAGTTCATGCCATTCTATATAATAGTTAACAGATCATTCCCGATGAAGTACGTAAAGACGTTATGCATCGTCAAGTTTACGATAAAGTCTTCAAGGGAGCTGTATGTATATGAAGAAAAATTTACTTAATGTCATCGTTTTCTCAGCGTATATATGCGTGATATAACTGTTCGAGTATGTTTTGTTATCCCATTTTGTTACTTAAAATAGTGATATTTTAGTGATAATTAGTGTTATAAACCCTCCACAAACAATATGTTTGAGATGGCACCACCAATTGGGGACGGTCGGGTTAGTGGAAACAGACAACATTTATACCGACCGAAATTATCCTAGCATGGTCACTTACTTATAAAGCAACACTCAATTTTATAAAATTATGAAGTCCCGAGATCTCTTTAAATACATTCTTCAGCCTATATTGGCAGACATATTGTCGACAAAATAACACATTTAAAAGTCTTGCTTTTTTCGAAAACCATTATTCAATTACGGGATGCACATTATAACTATTTCTTTGTATTTAATATGTTAAACTTGTATCGCGATGTTAGCCAGTCAACTGAAATGACAGATCACTCGAAATCATTCTGCGCGACAAAGTGTTTCTGGATGCTGGAAATAAATAATTTCCGGTTACATAAAATTGACATTGGATGTCTGATTTCTAATTTAATAGCTTCTCTATGTTAAATCGGGTTTCTATCAAAGCATGTTATAAAAAAACGAAATGCCCCGTCAACCAAATAATGGAAATTATTTCCCGTGCTTAGTTGAATACAAGGATATATCGCGAATATTTTTAAATCGCATCTTTTTTCTGTGCAAAATTGCTCTGCTTTTAGTGATTAGCAGCTTTTTTATTATTCACTATGTGTAATACATGTATTTGCAAAGCGATGTCAATAATAAAATTTTAAATAATATGTAATAATGACACTAAAGTGTGCATGTTTGAATAAAGAAGACACATCAAGTAAGTCCCATTGTGATAAATTGTCCGAAATAGATCAAACTATAAAAACCGTGTGTACCAATGATATTCGGACCTTGCTTGCTTATAGTCGTACATGAAGATATATTGTGGATGATTTTACGGTACATCAAATTTGGATAACCACATTTTCAATAATTTTTAGCAATACAAATTTTGAATACATGTTTTTTTTTCTATCTTACTGGGTGCCATACATATGCTCTTCTCACAGAGTTTGTTTCTTTCCACTGAAAAGAAAACAAAATCCGGTGACATAAAACTGACATTATATGTCTGAATTCTGCTTAAATAGCTTCCTCGAGTGAAAACGGTTTACCTTCAAAGCACGTCATGAAACAATGGACCAGTAGAGAGAAAATAATCCCCATATTTAGTCGCATATAGGAATAAATCTTGAGGGGACTTCTGTGGTCTCGTGTTAAAACGCTGGAAATGACACCGGAATGACCAGGTTCCAATTCCCGAGACATGGACCTGTTCCTCACTTCCATCATTCACTTTCTTCATCACTCATTATTACCAAATCATAGAGCACATCTGACTGTCTGAATTGCTCAAGCAATTTTCGTGTAAAAATTAACTTACCTTATTTAAAATTGCATGTTATGAGATTAATTCTGGCACGTGTGAGATTCGTCATGCCGTTAAACTTTTAATTGACCGTCACGAAGTATTAACTCAAAATTGAACATTCTGTATTTCCTGTGACGTGTTGATGTGCAAATGTCAGAGAAGTTTCAGAGGTGTTAAAAAATTAATGTCTTCTCAATTTAGAATAGTTTATAAAATTAACATGTAACAAAATCATCTGGAGAGTTGGTCGATATTGCAAAATGCCAGAGTCGCAGCGCAACAAACCGAGTAACTTTGGTTTAAGTTGTTTTCACTTCCCATACTTGCAATCTTAAGAAGAGGCCTACACTTTCATGTTCTATTGATTTCCGCATTCTTAGCACGACCCGATTTAAGTTTAATCAACTGTGTTATTTATCATGTCGACGCTCCAATATTGTGTCTGGCTCTATCTTATTGCTTGTTTCACACTTGTTTAATTTCGTTTGCATAACGCCGTCTTCGTTGCCTCTGGTGGCAGCAATAGAAAGATATACAATCGAGTATAAGTGGTCGAAAGAAGCTTCGCTGAAAACCAAAAGTAAATCAGTGCACGATCCGCTGCAGGCGTTTAAGTAAATAAAATAAAATGCGATAAAATTATCATCTATGGTGAATAGTTTATAAAGTTTACATGTATTTAAAACTAACAGAAAATCTGGAGAGATGGTCAATATTGCAAAATTCTAGATTCGCAGCGCAACAAACCGAGTACCTTGGTTTAAATTGTTTTCACTTCCCATACTTGCAATCTTAAGAAAAGGCCTACAATACCGTGTGCTATTGATTTCCGCATTCTTTGCACGACCTGATTTCAGTAATATTGACTGTGTGACTCATCATGTCGACGATCCCATCTTGTGTCTGGCTCTATCTCATTGCTTTCGTTCACACTTGTTTAATTTCGTTTGCATTACGCCGTCTTCATTGCCTCTGGTTGCAGCAATAGAAAGATATCAAGTCGATTATAAGTGGTCGAAAAAAGCTTCGCTGTACAACAAAAGTATATCAGTGAACGATCCGCTGCAGGCGTTTAAGTAAATAAATAAAATGTGATACAATTAATAAAAACGAGTCTGAGCTATTAAAATAGCTGTTGTGGTATCTACAGTTGACACGTTGGCTTTATATAATATTTGGAATTCGTGAATGCAGTTTTCACACAATTTTCTTCTCTAAAAAGATGATACTGAACAAGTTAAAAGTATAACATATATAAATATATATGTGTGATGTATACTTAATTTAACTTTTCCTATTTCATTTTGAAAAGGTAATGTTTTCGTTAATCAAATCATTGTTTGTGATTACATTTATAATTCCAAACGAGTACATTACGACAATAGCGAAAGAGTCTATAGGAAAGTAGTTTATAATTCAATTGTATCGAACAATTAAAACTCATTTTCCTCTTAATTGGTTTTTATAACAGTTGTCAAGTAGATGCTTAAGTACTATGAAACTTTCTAAATGTATCGTTAACGGCATAGCTTAAAGCTTTAATTATTTACAAAATCAGTGAAGTTAGAAAAAACGGCCATACACAATTGCGCTTGTTAATAATAAAAAACAACAACTAAAAAACATGTGCAAGTCTGTTGCCTGTATTTGACTTACCAATTTAACTCCATAGCTCTAAGCAATTTATTTCAATCGTTTCTCGTAAACATGTACTCAATAGAGAAACAATTTAAGAATGCAATAGGAGTTTGTCGAGCTAGCGCAGTGGTTCAGACTGGCCCTTCTAATATGTGTCGCGTTCTGAGAAAACTGGGCATAATGCATGTGCGTAAAGTGTCGTTCCAGATTAGCCTGTGCAGTCCGATTTGTTTAATTTAATGTTCAAGCTGCTAGTATTCTTGTTTAAGTACAACAACATCTAGTAACACTAATAAGGTCATGTCAGTTAGTTAATATTGGCACACACAAAAAACATAAGACCGCAATAATTTACATATACCACGTTTGCTTAGACTTGGTTCGTATCGTCCATCGGCCATCGATCACCATTCATTTGCATTTGCTGCAACTTCATGTCGCTATGATTGCATTGTTCAGATGATTGACAAAATTTCAGAGAAATATTTGCACTCTAGAATGTATTTCCCTTGCTTTGATGTTTAACCAAATTTGGGCGATATGTCACTTGAAAACGTGGTTGATTAACTAATGTTGTTCCAAACACACCCTAAGGGTACAATTCGTAGCGCTTTAGCTGCTAGTGTTATTATATAAATAAAAACAATCTTCCGTACATATTTTTGAATACATATACGAATGTTCGTACAATAAAGTATGTTTATATAAACATGTATAGATATTTTAATGTTAACACAATGTGGGGTAGACAATAAAACAACTTTTGCTTTGTTTTGTTTCACGTCCTTCTAAAATTACATAAACGATCATGCCAACTATTGTAACTCAATATCGGACTCGTTTTACTTTACTTTTTTTATCAAACGGTTATTAGTCAGATAAATGGGAATATTAATAACTGGAAAGCATTTTTTTTAACCATTGATATATTTATATATATTATATTTATTCTGTGTTTATATGTTTCAAAATCGTTGATTGGAAATTGGTTTTACATCAAATAAATTACCACACCAAAACTGTGAAAAATGTTTTTTTATGACTACAACAAACAATCACAAACCCTCCTATTTCAACTCACNCAAAACTGTTTGTACCAATAATATTCGGACATTGCTTGCTTATAGTCATACATACTGAGATAATGTGGATTTTTCTTTTCGGTGCATTATAATTGGATAACCACATTTTCAATAATTATGTTAGCAATACTAATTTGGAATACATGCTTGTCGTTCCTGAACGTGGTTACGACGCTGATATTTAGCCTCTCTAAGTAATGATATTCGTTTTCGCTAACCGTCAACACGTACAGTCAACAAAAGCAAAGTTTTTCACAGTTATTCATTTAGCAAGAATAGCACTGTTAAGCGTAAGTATGAGACATTTTGATCGAATACTAAACAAAATAAAACCTACAAATAAATGCTGAGTTTTCAGATGCAAACAAATTCATATGAACAACATGCGTTGGTATTTTACGGGCATTTGGGGACAGAACATGTTGTGGATTTTGCATTGATAGTACAGAAAAGTATATAAGACATGAATAACCAAAATTGGTCCTCTGGTATAACAACTACTCAAGATACAGATCAGTTTAAAAAACGCAATAATCTACAGGGATAAATATCATGATGTTATCCGGAAAATTCGTAAATCATTAGTTCTGTTCCGCACATCATCTTACCGGTACGCGAACCCGCGACCTCCCGCTATAAATGCCAGTGTTGTTTCGAGTGAGCTTAACGACCCGCTTACACAGCTAATCACCAATCCCGCTTGAGTTCGGTAACGTAACATTCTAAGAAGTTGGAATTCGTTCTCTAATTTGAGTTTCAGGGAACAATTTATAACTGATCCCGACAAAACCACGGGCCGGAGAACTGCAAGTGCCACGGCCCTACTCAATTTTCGCCGGATGTTGAACTCCTTATGTTGGAACTTTTAATGAAGCTAGTTTTTCAATGAAAGGTATTCAATTTTGTTGTAATCTTGTGATGTAAATAAAAAAAAAAAAAAATTGTTTCTACTTACCCGACCGACCCTAATTTTTGGTTTCGATCCAATAGTTTCGGTTATCCAGGTTGAGTTTTCTATTATTTTTTTTTTTTGTAAATTCGATCATATTCACTGAAATAACAATTAAGTTTGCGATAACGTGTGCTTCATTCGATCATATTCGCTAAAATTGAGTTTAAATTAACAAACACTAAGTAAAAAAGGATGTTTAACAGATTGGGAAGATTTCTGTAAGTAATTGCTAACATTTTTATTAAAGTTGGCAATCGTAAAATACAGACTACACTATTTTAAGGACGATGCAAGTGGAAACAAGGGGACATTTATGTTTGGCCTTATTTTATGTCAAATACACGTGTCATGCTTGTATTCATTAACTTTGATCCCCTCAATTGTTTGAAATAAATAAGGCTTTTCCATTCAGGCTTGTTACTGCAGCTGATTAAAGTACTTTTTTATGACAAGAAAATTTTATTGCAAGAACATTCAACGAGGCCGCTTATCTGTAAATCGACAAGCTGCTTTCCTTTAAATACATTTCATAAAAGGGTACTTCCATTAATTGGCTTTTACGACTGACAATAACAAGAGGAATATTAATAACCGTGCGCATAGCTTAAACTGATTAAAAAAACTAGAATGTAATTTGAATCCAATTAGACCAAATTGTTGAATACAAATACATTATTACATTACAAAACATATTAATTCCATAAATTTCCGAATTTTCATTCAAAGGCTCGGTAGATATCTGAAAAAATACTAAACCAACCACGAATAAAAAAAATATTACTGAGTTCAAGACAAAATAATTCAGCGTTCATAACCATGGATCGGAAAACATTTCTGGCAATTTAAGAAGATACCGGAAATGAAGCTCCTGTTACTTTAATTAATATTAATAAAGTTATCGGATGACCAAATGTAGCGTTAATATTCAATGGTTCATATCAATTCACATGGTTCAGCTGATAATCGGGCATCTTTGATTGGACTGCGGCTGATTGACCGTTGATTAATTCCGCACGAGGTTATAACCTTTCTTGATACAGCAAATTGATGGTATTTATACACAATACATTTGGCATAAATCGTCTCAGCTATGGTAATGATTGTTTAGTATATCTTAAATATATGTTTGTAATAATTTACAAAGATTTGTATGTCAGGTGGAACATTTTGTTTGAATTAATGTTCAAGCTACTAGTATTCTCATTTTAAGTACAACAACATCTAGTTACACTAATAAGGTCATGTCAGTTACTTAATATTGGCACACAAAAACACCATAAGACAGCGATAATAACATGCTTGCTTAGACTTGGTTTGTATAGTCCTTCGTCCATCGATCACCATCATTTGCATTCTCTGCAACTGTATGCCGCTATAATTGCATTGTTCAGATGATTGACAACATGTCGGAGTAATATTTACACTTTAGAATTTATTTCCGTTGCTTTACTGTTTAACCAAATTTGTCATTTGAAAACGTGGTTGATTAACTAATTTTGTTCCAAACACACACTATGGGTACAATTCGTAGCGCTTTATCTGCTAGTGTCATTATATAAATAAAAACAATCTTTCGTTCAACTTTTTGCATACATATACGAATGTTCGTAAAAAAGAGTATGTTTATATATATATATATATATNACACTAATAAGGTCATGTCAGTTACTTAATATTGGCACACAAAAACACCATAAGACATCAATAATAACATGCTTGCTTAGACTTGGTTTGGATAGTTCTTCGTCCATCGATCACCATCATTTGCATTCTCTGCAACTGTATGCCGCTATAATAGCATTGTTCAGATGATTGTCAGAGTAATATTTACACTTTAGAATTTATTTCCCTTGCTTTACTGTTTAACCAAATTTGAGCTATATGTCATTTGAAAACGTGGTTGATTAACTAATTTTGTTGCAAACACACACTGTGGGTACAATTCGTAGCGCTTTATCTGCTAGTGTCATTATATAAATAAAAACAATCTTTCGTTCAACTTTTTGAATACATATACGAATGTTCGTAAAAAAGAGAAAAAGAGTATGTTTATATATATATATTAATGTTTACTCAATGTTGGTAGACAATAAAACAATGTCGATTGTTTTGTTTTGTTTCACGTCCTTCTAAAATTACATAAACGATTATGCCAACTATTTTAACTCAATATCGGACTCGTTTTACTTTTCTAATTTATCAAACGGTTATGAGTCAGATAAATGGGAATATTAATCACTGGAAAGCATCTTTTTTGAACAATTGATGAATAAATAAATCGTTGATTGGAAATTGGTTTAACATCAAAGTGTGTAATGAATTACCTAACCAAAACAGTGTAAATGTCTTTTTATGACTACAACAAACAATCACAAACACTCCTATTTTAACTCACTTTGCTCCGTTTAATTGTATTTGGTCTCACGCGGTCGCAGAATCATTTTAAGTGTTATTATCGGTAAATTAATAGTTTAGCCACACCGTTGGTTTTTAAATTATATTCCCGTATGGCTAATACTGGAATTGTTTTGTGTGTTATGCAAACGCTGTCTCTCTGATAGCATGCAATATGGCGTGACAACTTAATGTCATTGACTTGAATTTGCCAGCCCATGACAATACAAACATAATAATCCAGCCGTATTTGTATATTCAATGAAAATTGTATAATTATATAGAAGATGTTGTTCAAAGCATTCGTGTTACAGTTATCAAAATAGGAAGATTACAGATATGATACAACTCCCATTGCATCAGCAGGTGTTGCTTACGATAATTATGTATTACACCTGTATTTATTATGTAATCTCAAACAACAATTTGTAAGCAGGACGATTCGCTGGAAAGTAAAGCACTTGGTGAACGTTCAAAGTATTTACAAACAAAGCAGACGATATGAACATTTTAACTAGTTGGTCAAAAGAGGTGTAACTGTATCTAATTTGCAAAATCATCTTTGTGATTCTACAATAAACCTCCACAGTGTGCACAAATAAGAACATAAATGAATGCTAGCATGTTTTTTAAGCTCAGCATGTAAGCGTACACATTTTAGTAAAGTGCATAAAACAAAACGAACAAGAATAAAGACCTGATCAAAAGACGATTTCAAACTTGTTTGTTAATTATTCCTACAAATAAAGAGTATTGTATATAAAGGAGCGAAATAACACTACGGACAAACTTTCAGGAAAGTCGCGTTCTGGAAAAACTGTGCTTCATGCATGTGCGTAAAGAGTTGTTCCAGATTAGCCTGTGCAGTCCGATTTTTTCGTTTGAAGAAAGTCTCTGCTGACCGAAAATCCAGTTAAGGGGAGCATATGCGGACTAGAGAGTCTATTCTTAAACGACACTTTACGCACATAAATTAATCCCCTTGTTCCCAGAGCAAGTTATAGAATTTCGGTAACGATCTCCTTTGATTCTTTGACAAGAATCACAATTACCAGAAAACCCAAGCGCTGGTCTGTTATTATACTGGGAGAGAGAATATGAGTGGATCACGTGTGAAATAAGGAAGAGCCCTCCTCCTTGTCAACGGGATTGAATCTGTTAAGAGAAATAATACACACCCATGAATAAATATGAATATATAATGGGAAATGTCATGGGTCCATTGAATGGAACACTAATATAATAGAATTAGCATAACTTGACATCTCTCTAAGATGAGCGCATTAACATGTTATGATTTAGAGGCGACACATTGAATACGACAACACAATGATGTTTTGGATAGATGTCGGTGTAGTCATCAGAGAGGTCAAATATAATTCAAAGATAGACATCCGATAATTTTCTTTAATACCGTCTGCCTTCAATTAATATTCGAGTTTAATTAAAGCTATCGGTTAAACACACCGCATTTCGAAATGCCTGAAAAATATGGAACGACCATTTAATTTTATGTTATTTTTCCCGTAAACATATCGATATGCGTATATCATTAATCATGTTTTTTTAATACATGTGCCTACATGTATTAAAAAAAAAACATGATTTATGATATACGCATATTTATTCCTATTTGGTACTTCATTGTTCATTAGAGATTCAACATTAACTATGGATGCGCTGCAATGGTATGATTGCTTTGTTCAATCGATGGATGCATATTTGAGGGCTATTTGATCTTGTTAGAATTCAGTGCAATAACTTTATTATTTCAGCATATTGAGCAATACATGTCATTCTATATTATAGTAAACAGATCTTTCCCGATAAAGTACATACAGACTTTATGCATCGTCAAGATAACGATAAAGTCTCCAAGGGTGCTATATGTATATGAAGAAGTTACTTGATGTCATCGTTTTCTTAGCGTATATATGCGTGATATAACTGTTCGAGTTTGTTTTGAACGAGTTTTTATCCCATTAAAATGTGCGATGTCAATAATATATATATAATATATACATATTTTACATTATATGTAGTTATGACACTTAAATGTGCATGTTTGAAGAAAGAGGACACATCAATTAGGCCACTTTTGTAAAATATAGTCCCAACTAAATCAAACAACAAATATCGTTTGTACAAATCATATTCGGACCTTGCTTGTTTATAGTCATACATAATGAGATAATGTTGATTATTTTATGGTACATACTAATTTTGCATACATGCTTTTTTCAAACTCACTGTTCGTCATACATATGTTCTTCTCACAGAGTTTGTTTCTCTCCGCTAAAAAGAAACAATTTCCGGTGACATAAAACTGACATTGAATGTCTGATTTGTGCTTGAATAGCTTCCTCGTGTGAAAACGGTTTACCATCAAAGCATTTCATGAAACAATGGACCAGTAGAGAGCAAATATTTCCCATATTTAGTCGCATAGAAGAATAAACCTTGAGGGGACCTCTGTGGTCTCGTGTTAAAACACTGGATTTGAGAGCGGAATGGCAAAGTTTCAATTTTCCGAGACTAAGATCTGTTCCTCACTTTTATCATTCACTTTCTTCGTTACTCATTATTACCGAACAATCGAGCACCTCTGACTATCTGAATTACTCAATTCCCGAGTAACAGATAACTTACCTTATTTTAAATTGCGTGATATGCGTTTAATTTTGGCACGTGTGAGATTCGTCATTCCTTTAAACTTTTATTTGACCGTTCCGAAGAACTTGTTTAACTTTGAACATTCTCATTTTTTGTGCTGTGTTTACGTGTTTTTGTGTTTTAGTATGTTTTGTCCTGTCCATCTACCTTTATTGACTGTATACGTTAAACATGTCTCATCAATTTAGAATATTTTATAAAATTAAGATGTATTTTAAACTAAAAGAATCATCTGGAGAGGTGGTCTTTAATGCAAAATGCAAGATGTGCAGCGCAACAAACAGAATGACGTTTGTTTAAGTTGTTTTTCGCGTTCCATACTTGCACTCTTCAGAAAAAGCCTGCACTATGTTGTGTTATTGATTTTTGCCATCCTCAGCACGACCCTATTTAAGTGAAATCAACTCGGTGATTCATCATGTGGACGAAACCATCTTGTGCCTTGCTCTATCTCATTGCATTTTATCAATCTTGTTTAATTTTCCCTGGTATTTTGCCGTCTTCATTGCCTCTGGTGGCAGAAACGGCAAAAGATAAAATCGAGTATAAGTGGTGATAAGAAACTTCCTGTGATCCAAACAAATATTAGTGAACAATCTGCAGCTTGCGTTTATGTTAATAAATAAAATGTCTTTGCCATAAACATAGCTGTTGTGATATCACTTGTGGACACATGGGCTTTGTATACATATTTGGAATTCGTAAATCTTCGAGTACAATCTTCCAGATTATTTACTTAAATGCAGTTTGCACCGATTATGCTTTTTAAAAATGAAATAGTTTGACAAGTTATACAAGTTAGGCGGTGACCCCAGCTTTATTCTTCTATGTGTATATGCCGTTTCGTTTTGTTCCGTTTTGGCAATTGGTTCCTTGTCATAAATAGAGGACCACGGAAGTGTGTATGATAGAAATGCAATACTGCTGCAGCTTCTGGAGTTTCACTTCTTCATACAAATAATTCATTTATATTTTATTGATGAACACTCAATTTTCTTTTATATTGTTTTCTTTTGACAATTAAAGGTTTATTGTATCAAAATAATTATTTAAAAGTCACATTTGTTCTTTCAACACGAGTACAAAACGACAGATGCGAAAACGTCTGAGTCAAAAAGAATGCATTGGTAAATGTCATTTTATCTAAAAATCAATAATTATTTTCTGTGCATTACTTTATAAAAGTTGTCATGTACATGTTTTAACACTTTTGCGCTTTCTGAAATCTTCATAAACGACATAGCTTAAAGCTTTAATTATTTACAAAGTCTGTGAAGGCAGGAAAAATGGCCAGACACAATTGATCTTGTAATTGAAAAACAAAACATAAAAACATATGCAAGTCTGTTGACTGTATTTGACAAACCAATTTAATTCCATAGCTCAAAGCAATTTATTTCAATCGTTTTTCGTAAACATGTACGCACTCAATAGAGAAACCATTTAATAATTCAAAAGGCTTTTGTCGAGCTAGCGCAGTGGTTCATACTGGTCCTTCTAATGTTTGCGACCCAGATTCAATTTTAATTCCTGGCGCACGCAAGTTTGATCGAGGACAGACAAAGTTTGTTCTATTTGCATCCACAGCTCAAGATAACAACAACAAATTGAGAATCCGTCATTGAAAAACGTAATTCAGAATAATTTCGAACATTTTCCGGATTCACATATTACGCAGCCTTAGGTGTGAGTGTGTGTGTGTGTGTGTGCGTGCGTGCGTGCGTGCGTGCGTGCGTGCGTGCGTGTGTGTGTGTGTGTGTGTGTGTGTGTGTGTGTGTGCGTGCGTGTGTGTGTGTGTGCGTG
>VMBQ01005786.1:35209-56981 GCA_007657795.1 Dreissena rostriformis
CATAATTATCCCCACACTTTTTGAAAAAAAGGTGGGGATATTGTGGTGATCTCCGCCGTCCGTCTGTCCGACCGTCCATCCGTCCTGGCCAATATCTCCTCCTACACTATTAGCACTAGAACCTTGAAACTAACACACATGGTAGCTATGAGCATATGTGCGACCCTGCACTATTTGGAATTTTGATCTGACCCCAGAGATTTTCACTCATTTTTTTAGGTTATTTCTCAACCATGCATGGCCCCATTCCCAACCCTGGGGCACCCCGCCCACATAGACCACACCCACCCAAAATTGCCTTTTACTATAATTTCTTCATTTCTACACCGATTCACTTCAAATTGATACTGAACTTCTCTTATGACAATACGGTCAATCTCAACTATGCGTTGGCCCCATTACCAACCCTGGGACGCCCTGCCCATATATGTCACACCCACCCAAAATTGCCTTTTACTATAACTTCTTCATTTCTACACCAATTCACTTCTAATTGATACTGAACTTCTCTTACGACAATACGGTCAATCTCAACTATGCATGGCCTCATTACCAACCCCGGGGCACACCTCGGTTAAACATTTGGCGTGGGGATACGCGTCGCCCTCTGCCGGGCCATTTCTAGTTTTAAGACCGTGTATGGTGAGGTCCTCTTTTCTACTAAATTGCTCCTCACAACATGAATATTTTGACAAGTCGAGGTGCCTGTCCTTGTGCAGTTTTAACCCCCAATTAGTTTTGAGGGCATCTCCACAAAAACGACACACATGCGACATATCTGAAATACAGATTAAATATACCGATTTAACACTAACGGTATGCATCATGTTAGGAAACTTTACACAGCTAATGTAAAATGTATAATGTAAACACAGTATTCGAAGATATAGACATTTGGATGGCTTTTAAGAATATAATTTTTGCGGGGTAATTCTTTCTTGTTACAATTAGCAAATTGAAATGAATAATAAGATTTTAAACTTCAAAAAGTCGCAAGTAAAATGTAATGTATCCATTTTATGGCATACATTTATTATTTATAACAGCTGACGATGACTGTCGATGACTCTTGGGAAATATACATGTACAACACACACACGCGTGTCGCGCTCGCACCATATCATTTACCATATTCGTTTATAAACGTCCAATTTCAGAGGAACTTTTTAACTTTTCGTACATATTTATGTATATAGCATAGTTGCAGTTCTTATGTGTGTGTGGTAATAAATACTACCAAGCTTCTAAATCTTACTGTTTTGAACAGAAATGTACTACTTGTTAAAGTAAATGGCATTTTATTAGTAAAAATAGCTATGGGTGTGTCTAAAAGATAGAAGGACCGCATGCATATATTGAATAACGCCAGTAGCCAAAAAATGCAAACAGCAGTAGACGAATAATTCGTCTTCTGCTGTTTGCATTTTTTGGCTATTGGCGTTTGCCATTCTTAAATGTTCTACTGGGGTTTGCCATATTAGTTTCTACTCTTTAAACGTATATTTATTATCTGATACATATTTTTGTTTGTTTATGCGAAAACATATGTAATATATGTTTGTCTGGTAACGCATAGATAGTTCTGCGATTGTTTATTTGTGTACACACTGACTCTTTGTATGATTTACTACCGACGTTTGCTTCTACAATGAAAATTTGTGTTGAAGTGTTCTCGAAAACCAAAGCAACACACACAATGCATGATAAACCGATCGCAAGCTTTATGCATGCTTTATTGCCCGCCCTAGGTCGTATGAAAGCCAGAAGACGATCAGCGAAGATATTGACAAAAAACCCTGACGTTGACTTTTGGGGTCACGTGACAGTTTTTGTTCATTTACAGTGGGAGTGTTTAGAGTAGGGGTATTGCAGGCTACCATATAATTATTATATAACGTTAACCTTTTTGTACATCATCTGGTCACGCGAACAAGTGTTTTGCTGTTTGGTTGCATACGTCGCGGAAACATGTGTCAACTATATATATATAACATTTCAAGATTCTACTTACTTGCATGTCTAAGCATGTAACGGTTTCCATATTTATCAACACCGATACATTGATGTTTTACGTTTTCAGCTGCTGGCTTGAGTTTTGTGAAGAAATTCCAGAAAGTTCTGAACAATCCGTATCTCGTTCTATGTGACATGGTAGGCTTGATTGCAAATCTGAATTTCCAAGCGAAGTTAAACCGGCTTATAACCGGTATATTTCGAAAAACTAGGTCACTGATTATCAACTATCTGAACGCGTTTCTTTTTATTGTTAAATTAGTATTATCATTTATATATAGTGCCTATGTGTAATAATATAAATTTGTGTTTACATACTCTGACCCTTTACTATAAGCCCCATAACATAGAACAAGGCTTGTCACTATTGTAAAAATACGGACCTTCCATGGGGGATTGAACCCACAACCTCCGGAGCGGTAGTAAGACACTCTAACCACGTCGCTGAAAAGCTAGCTCAACAGCAAGGCTGTTGGAAGTGACCTTAATCACTACATCACCGTAGGATGACATATGCCCCCTTTTTCCACATTTTTCGAAACCTAAACGCAACACCTAAACGCAAAGTGTGACGGAATATCAGACGGACAGATGGACAGTGCGATCACTATATGCCATCCTACCGGGGGCATAAAAATGTCCCCTTTCTATCACTTAAAATCAATTATCCTGTCATGGAACGGGAAAATTGTAAGAGCAAAAAAATGTGAATGTTTTTACATAATAAATGTTTTCTTGGCAGTTGCGAACGGGTTATTGTGTATGTGTTAACCAAGTCACGTGCAGTTCTGTTTAATATATGCCTTCTTGTCACTATAATTAATAAGTTTTTGTTTAAAACAGAGACGAAGATAACTATATCTACGTCTCTGTTTAAACACATGTTTTGCTCTCATTTTGCATTAATCATTTAAGTGTTACCTTGTATCAATCGTTTACCATGCATTTCTTTTGTGTATGTGGTCTTTTATACAAGTGGATATTTTTATAATTAATAACGGTGTGTTAATACAAGTTGCTATTTTAATAATTAATACATATTTAGTCTATTTCTTTATTTTTTGACTCGTGTGTTAAAAATTAAGTTCGTACAAGCTTGCTCGTATGGCTCATTGTCGACCTGAAATGGCTTGAAGTCACTCGGGGGTAACTAGAAGCCGATTCATGTCACCCTAGGGTGACTTCAAGCCGACACTAGTCACCCTAGGGTGACAAGAATCGGCTTCTAGTCACCGCCGGGTGACTTGTGGGCAATTTCAGGTCCACAATGACCCAATGAGCGCTAGGATGTATTTATTAGTTGCATACATGTATATTGGTCATGTTTAAAATTTGGCTGTAAACGCTTTTAAGCGAACGTTGTTTGTTACGTTTTTTTTCCGAAAGGGGGAGCATATAGTCGCCGAAGTGTCTGACCGAAATCTGATGGAATTGAGTTTTCGTGAGTCTTCCCATCCGAGATTTCAAGGCACGAACGATAAAAAATTTCTGAAACTTGATATGCCGCATCCTAAAAGGATGGACATGTGCATTCTTGTCAGGTAGTTCCGGGCCTGTATTCACCAACCAATTCTTAGGCTTAAGTCTAAGAATAAAGAATATTCTTTAAGTTGGAATATTCAAGAATTGCTTTAATTTTGAGTAAGACTTGGCACCTCTATCTAAATCATTCTTCTTGTTGAACATTTTGTTGATGACATAATCACCAGTATAAGCATGTATAAAATCAAGCTTAGTGCGTATTTTTCTTGGTGCTATTTATATTCTTTATTCTAAGTCTAAGAATGGATTAGTGAATACGGGCCCAGGCCATGCTTTTTAGGGAGTTATTGCCCTTCAATTATAAAGCAGTCCCTTTATAATGGATTTCGTTTGTGCGCGAGATATCAGGAACTTATAATCCGAATGTGATTAGTTTATATGCACTTTCTTTTTTGGGTAAACATTGTGAGCTCGATTGAATAGTATTTCGTTCCGCGTTTGATCTCGGGAACTAATATTCCGACTTTTATGACACTGAGCATTTCGAAGTTATTGTGGTCCTTCCGCGCCTGAGGCTGCACTACACTTGGAGACTTTTCTAGCGCATCACTTTTCAAACTTGAATATCTCACAAATGGATTAAGACTTTTATTTTAAATTGCACATGTGATCATTTGACTATATTCCGGGCTTTTTCACGATAAAATCATTCATCCGTGGCGATCGGACGCTTTTGCACGTGGTATAGGTGTGGTTTCATCTTTTTGCACCTGAAAATGGTAAAACACGAGATAATTCTAATTTTATTTCAATTTCATTTTTTTAGGTGGGTTCTTACATCAGGAAAACATAAAATTAATAAAAAATCATATAGCTCGTATGAATATTCAGGAGCGCAACCGCGCAATTTGCATTGTGCAGGCTACCTGCCCCTCTTGCTAAAGCGTCTGATCGTCACGGATGAATGATTTTATCGTTAGCTTGCACATAATATAGTCAAATGATCAGAGGTACAATTTTAAATAAAACATATTTACTAATAACTGTGATATTAAAGTTTGAAAAGNCTATTAATCAATTTCATTTAAATTTACAGGAAGTGTTAGATATGTATTGAATTATTCTGATTCCAAATTTAAACAAAATCCGTTCAAAAATAAGGGAGCTATATTGATTTGAATACATGATGCGCTAGGAAAGTCTCCAAGTGTATGTGTGGCCACGGAATGTGTCCCAAATTTGGACAAATTATAGCTATTACTTCCATTTATCTAGTTGTTACTGAAATATTTACAATTTTTTGTGTGGTCTTGAGTTGTGGGGGAAGCCGGAGTATCCGGAGAAAACTCCACCTGTCCGGCATGGTGATCACCAACCGAACTCACACGCTTCCGGGAACGGGACCCGGGTAGTCTAGGTGAGAAGCGCGTGTACCAACCACTGCGATAACCGGACAGCCTTTATGACACTATATACAGTAACCATATTTTGTGGACAATCGTATATTTTCAGTTGGTTCCGCTTCAATAATTGTTAAGGTAGTTATTGCTTTTTTTTAAAATATGACATTTTTAATGAATTTAACGTTTATGCTCCGACGAGTTTTCATGGGGATATTTACCCTCTTATATTTTATTTAGTGTCAACACAACCCAAGCATTGACATCTTGGAGCATCACTCAGTTTCACCGATATCCTTGTTTATCCAACTTTTCTCGGAATCTGTAGCCACATTTTCAGTGGCATATACACTGAACAAAACTTCTATACGTCCGGTTTATTAGGCAAAATATATATGAATTTAAGTTAACCAATTGATGAGACGCTTTTAATTCACTTGCCCTTTTTTTAAACTATGTAAGTCGCAGGCAAAACAACTTCGTCATGGTGTTTTTAATCGAAATATAGATTCTGTGTGGCATCACAGTGCAGTAGAGGGAATTGCGTTTCACAAACACAGCTCTTAATGAATTCACTTCCGTGTCCAGGTCACTTGTCTAAATACTGCTGATAACTCTTGATGCCGTTTAGTAAGATCGATTCATGTTCCAGAACTACGAATTTTCTCAGTCTTCGTATACGAAGATAATCTCCGTACACTCTGTGTTTGAGAAGGGAAGCGGACAACGACAACGAGCGAAGGCCTGGTATATTAATGCGCATGGGGGGTTAGGGTAAGGGATAGCCTTAACCCTAACCCAGGGTTATCTCCCCTATACCAGGCATCGCTCGCTGTCGTTGTCCGCTTCCCGTTTAAGAAAATCACTACATCCATACATACATCTGAATAGAGAATAGTTTGAAATAGTGGTACGGGAAGTTTTTTTTCCCATTAAACAGTATAATTCGTGAAACGACTTCCTCACATGGTGAACATACCATGTTAATTACTTTAACAAAAGGGCTTAAGTCCCTTGGTAGCTCACCTGAAGACATAAGTAACTGCTCTAAACAACGTATGTGATGCATCTATAATAACTGTCTTCTGACCTTGATTTTTACCTGGAACCATTTTTGAATTCGTCTGAGATACCATTAGAATAAATGTTTCGATAGTTTCATGCCCATTAGGTTAAAACAGATTACATTAAATGTTCTAAGCAAGTTTGAAGATGTTCTTTGTTCTCATGAAACATGTGACCCATGGGGTGTGACCATTTTTGACTTAGGGACAATATTTGAACTCTCTTTTTAAAGGACCACTATATGATGCTACACACCAAATATTAAAAACATCTGGGCTGTGCGGTTTAGGCGTCAATAAAATATGGTCCCCTACCAGTGAAACTCCACCATTTTCAGCAATATTTCTAGTCTTATTTGTTGCTATAGCAACCAGAATTCTTGACGCAGGAACAAAATGGAATGACGTGCATAATGTCCATCTGTCCATGTTTTATGAAAAAAATATGAAGAACTTTTAAAGTTATCGCAGGATCCAGAAAAGTGTGGCAGACTTACTTATGGCAAACCATAAGTCCCCTTCCGGTTTGACAAAACCATCTGGGCTGTGCGGTTTAGGTGTCAATAAAATTGCTGCTGATACACGATGTACAATGTACCACAAAATCTCACCATAATCACTTCGTGCTCAGGAGAGCTAAAACAGCGCCAACCATCAGACACAAACTGTGGGTGATGCACATCTTTGTTTGCCCCCATGGGCAAGCAGCCAGTTAATACGGGATGTTTCGACTATGCCAGAATTTGATATAGCAGATCCTTAAGCAAAACACTTGATTGAATTAATATGGGTCCTGGACCATTTTATTACATAACATCAATCAACTCAGGGAGTTTATACTACTACGCGTGCCCTTAAGGTGGTACCAGTCCCCTTAAAAAATTATCTTGCCATGCTTGTGGAAGAAAACATCGATAGGTTCATAACCTGTATATATCAAACTGGATACAACAAGCAAATGCGTAGAATTGATATCCCCTAATTATTTTTGTTTATGGATGGGTGCAAATCCCTTGATATACGGTAAAATCCAAAACAGAGGACCATCAGGCCCTAAGGTGATCACCTGAAAGCAAAAGGAACTAGACTATTCTATAGCTGATTCATGAAGATTGGACCAAAAAAGTGACTTTTAACATGTTTTTTTTTATATTTGACCTTGTTTTTGAGCTCATATGACCCAGTTTCAATCTCTGCCAAAATTTCATTGGGACAAATGTTCTGACCAAGTTTCATGAAATTGGCCAATAAATGTGGCTAATATAGCGTCAACAAGTTTTCACTATAGCCATACAAGGCCCCCTTGCGGCCATGTTTTTTAACGGATCTCAACCATTTTCGAACTCAGCCCAGATATCATTAGTACAAATATTCTGACCAAGTTTCATGAGCATTGGACCAAAAATATGACTTCAAGAGTGTTAACAAGGTTTTACTATAGCCATATAAGGAAAACTGCCACGCCCCCTGGCGGCCATGTTTTTTAACAGACCAGAACCATTTTCAAACTCATCCGAGATATCGTTAGAACAAATGTTCTGACTAAGTTTCATGAAGATTGGACAATAAATGTGACTTCTAGAGTGTTAACAAGGTTTTACTATACACTAAAGCCATATAAGGAAAACTGCCACGCCCCCTGGCGGCCATGTTTTTCATTCAACTGGAACCATTTTCGAACTCGTCCAAGATATTATTGGGACACATGTTCTGACCAAGTTTCATGAAGATTGGACTATCAATGTGACTTCTAGAGTGTTAACAAGGTTTTACTATAGCCATATAAGGAAAACTGCCACGCCCCCTGGCAGCCATGTTTTTCAACCAACCGGAACCATTTTCGAACTCGTTCAAGATATCATTAGAACAAATGTTCTGACTAAGTTTCATGAAGATTGGACAATAAATGTGACTTCTAGAGTGTTAACAAGGTTTTACTATAGCCATATAAGGAAAACTGCCCCGCCCCTTGGCGGCCATGTTTTTCATCCAACCGAAACCATTTTTGAACTTGTCCAAGATTTTATTGGGACACATGTTCCGACCAAGTTTCATGAAGATTGGACTAAAAATGTGACTTCTAGATTGTTAACAAGGTTTTACTATAGTCATATAAGGAAAACTGCCACGCCCCCTGGCAGCCATTTTTTTTCAACCAACCGGAACCATTTTCGAACTCGTCCAAGATATTATTGGGACACATGTTCTGACCAAGTTTCATGAAGATTGGACACTAAATGTGACCTCTATAGAGTGTTAACAAGGTAAATGTTGACGCCGCACGACGGACAAAAGGCGATCACAATAGCTCACCATGAGCACGTTGTGCTCAGGTGAGCTAAAAATAAAATAAGTGTACGATGGTTTTATTGTTTTTATTTGTGAGCGAAGCTCACAAATAATGCAGACGCAATTTTGCAAATCAGTATGGCCTAGCTACGGTAGGGCCCTAGACCCATGACTGCCTGTGTGGATAACTGCAGTAAAATTTAGCAGACGACAATAACCACCTCATCTGCCTGTTCTCACTGGTACACTACATAGTGTGTATTTAACAGCTTGTAAGACATCGTTGGCCAGTCCAGTGTTTATCATTGAAATCTGTACATATTGGCTGCTTCAGGGAAAACGGGGCTTATGCATGTCAAATAAGATAAGCCTGTGCACACTGATTAGCTGTATCAATGATTTGAAAAACAACAACACACATCTCGACCTGTGCTTTAAAGACACACTCTTTATAAATTTGAATGGGTTGTGGTCATTTCAAACTTGCAATGGAAAAAGCTATAACATAATTTTGAAAACTGAGTTGCGTCTAAGATTATACAACAGCGAACAAATTCAGTGCCTTCAGCGCTTTGATTATGCATTGCAATTCTCCTCATTGATATTTATACACACATGAAGTTGTATGTTCAAATCTTGTAGCGTATCCCAGATATAGCCCTGTAAGGTTACATCATACAACAACAAAGGGCAATAACTCTTATATAAGTGTAGGGTTATGGTTCTTATGCAACACAATTCTCCTCATTGATATTTATACACCCACTAAGTTTCATGTTTAAATCTTGTATCGTATCTGATATATAGCCCTGAAAAGTTACATCATATGTAACAAATAAAGGGAAATAACTCTTATTTAAGAAAGTGTATGGTTATGGTTCTTTTGCATGGCACTTCTCCTCATTGATATCTATACACCCATGAAGTTTCATGTGGATATCTTATATAGTTTCTGAGATATAGCCCTGACAGTTTGTGTCAGACGGAAGGACAACGCCAATTCTATATCCCTGCATCTTTGGCGGGGGATATGTTAGTAGACCGCCATTCTACATGAACAATTTACAAAAAAGCTGCAAACATTACATATGTTTACTGATAAATCGCACTGACATGTTTGTGATGCATAAAGATTCGTATACCAATATGCTACAGTATTGTTGCATACAATTACATAATATAGACCCTGCATATAAGTTGTATAAATGAACTCAAACACTGATGTTTTTAACAACAATCATTCAGGGTGTACAACTGAACATTGTAACCATAGGTGCACAAGACAGAAGTGTTGTTCGTAATGCTCACATAGGAGCACACTCTAGAATCCACATAAGGGTCTCCAGTCACAGCTTGTCCTTTAGGTCGCCACAAAGGATCTCCAGTCACAGATTGTCCTTTAGGTCGCAACAAACATGCTTGTAACACAGCAAGGTCACATGAAAACGTTTATCATGATCCTTTGCTACCGGTATATCTGACACAGGACATCGCCTTGAGACTCGTGGCATCCGATGGTGTCCATGATACAGACAGCTCCATAGAGTCCTCGTCACCTCAGACCAGACTGAAGGTCCTCACTGCAGGCCATGATCTAGAATAACAGTACATTGTACGATTACAAGAGGACACTCATAAAAAATATATATGATTATTAGATGTAATTACTAAATCAATTTATTCATATTATTTTCCAAGATGCATTAACATAACTTTAATTTACATTTATATAAAAGAAACATGGCAACGCCACTAAACCAGGTTTTTAACGTATTTATTCTGCAATCCCAAGCAAGGGATACATATAGGTTTTTATGTAGGCTACATACATATAAAATTTGCATTAGATGCATCTCCATCGAAATTTGAGTTATGGAGCGCAACCAGTTTTTCAATTTAAATGACTACCCTTTACCCAACTAGCCCCAAATACAATACCCAATCTAACAATCAGGATTTCCAACATTTTTGAAAACCTAGTTTCAAATGTAGGCATTTAAATATCCTTTTGAAGTTAGCGTGATCAGCCAGTAATATTGGTCTTAAATGCAAACACTATTTGAACTGCTCTTCTAAAAGCAATTATTCAAACTAGAGAGTTCATACAAGCCTTTTACATTGTATATTAACAAAATCATCATTATCCATGTCAATATTTAATATAAATTTATTATTTAACTCCGGCAGTTTTGTTTAAATATCTCATTCACAAACAAGAAGTAATAAATTGACTTTATTAAAATCATTTCGGACTGACCCCCTTAATTTGAATGTACTTTGAAAGTACACACAAACTGTTCTACAGTGATGTTTGCTGATAAGTGAAAAGTTTGATATTATTGATACAGACATTGTGCATAATTTATATCCTATGGCATGAAGTTTGTGTGCTAACAACCGTTTCATGGTATTAGTGTACCTATGCTAATTCAGTCAATTATTGAATTGTATTTTGCAAGATGCACACTTTATGTCAGAATACCAATGTTTAGTAGTTAATTATAGAACTACACATTGTTATTTTATGTACTATGATTATTTAGATATGTTTATTCAGTTTTAAGTTTATAATCACTATGGGGAGTTGAAACTTAAAAACAAAACATTAGGGAGTCAGTCCATACACTACTTAAAATCAATGATCAAAGTTATTGTGTTCAGATGTCTACTTTACCTTCCTCAGTACCGCCACAATTTAACATTCGTATTTTCCCATTCATTTTTGTGCTTTTATCCTTCTGCATTTCTGTCCTCGATTTAGAGCAGTTTTTTCTTCCTGTATTGAACGGGGCTGTGACGCAATGTTTTTGGTGTGATTTCACTATACATTTATGTAGTCCGTATGTAACTTAAGTTATATTTTATAGGAAGACAGTGGTTAAAAACATTTATGCGAAACACCGCAACACAAGGTTTTCATCATTTAAGTTAATAATTGAATTGAAATAATTGTGCAATCCCAAGCTAGTTCTGCATGTAAGATAGCAAAACACAAGATTTCAGAACAATACCTACATAAAACTAAAACTATAGCTATTGGGGAGTTCTTTTTCTTTTTTTTATAAATAGTTACTTTGATCCAACTGGTCCCAAAAGAAATCAATTGCTTAATAATATGCATATAAGCTACAAGCTTAGCTAGACGAAAACAATTTGCACACAATCTCCATCGATATTCATGTTTTTATAAGGATTTTGTTTTCCTTACAGTGGCCTTGCCCTTTTACCGACTGGACCCATATACAATCTTATTCTATGTCTGCCTATAAGAAACATGCATACTGAATTTCAATTCAATACCTCCACCCGAAATTACTCAATGGAAACTTATTTTCTATTTTTAAGAAAAATGGCCTTGACTTTTATCCAACACGCCAAGCTAGGACTCCATGCAAAAGCTTCATATAAATTGTTCATTGCAAACTTAAGTTATTGACAAGGAAAAAAACTGTTTGCTTTTTAATTTCATTTAGACCAGACCAATTCCAAATGTGATCTCAATCAACGTCTTTGTGAGAGCTACCTATACACAAAATTTCAATACAATATCGCCATCCAAACTAGTTTTCAGCTGAACAGTGACATTGACCAAACATGCACCAAATACAATCTCAAGTGAGGGATCCATACATGATATATCTAAAGTTGCATTAAGATTATTCAGTGCAAACTAAGTTATTGAAAAGTGTCACAGACACCAATGCCACCACAACACATGTTGGACAAAGACAAACCAACAATTTATTCAAAAGTGGAGAAAAATACAAACTGCTATAATTGTACATAAACTAGTTCACAACAATCATCTACATGTTCAAGTCTTTCAGCTGCGAAAGTTTTAGCGAGATCCATCCTCATTGAAAAAAAGAGGAGTTTGAAACCAAAAGTTTTGACTTTATATTCTACAGTAGAAAAACAGACAAAGAGCAATTATTTTGCTTAACATGTTGCAACCTAAATATCCATCTTAACAATCATATTTCTCATAAAAGTCATTCAACGTTGAACGTTTGAGTTAGATCCACCATGTTCTTAAAGAGGATTTAACATGAGCACCGTCGAGCGGATGCCAACGCTCGGCTGTGGGTGCTTGGATTTGTTATTTTTTTTAACCTTTGACCTTGAAGGTCATCATTGACCTTGAAGGTCATCATTGACCTTGACCTTTTCACCACTCAAAATGTGCAGGTTGATGAGATACATGAAAAACTGAAAAACCAAAAAAAAACACAAGTTTTTTTACCTTTGACCTTGATGGATGACCTTTCACCACTCAAAATGTGCAGCTCCATGAGATACACATGCATGCCAAATATCAAGTTGCTATCTTCAATAATGCAAAAGTTATGGCCAATGTTAAAGTTTTCGGACGACGACTACGCCGACAACGCGAGGGCTATGACAATACCTCGGGTTTTCTTCCAAAAGAGCCGAGTTAAAAACACATGCTTTGGGACATATGCAATCCTTTTAGTCTTCTACTCTGTAGACTAATCAGACTCCAAGGTATTATATGAGGTAACTAATCAAACTTTCATGAAAGTTCATATACAAAACTATTTTTGCTACGGTATTTGTTCTTTTATGAAATGTATTAAATTTTCTTATTAATATTCTTAAATTATTTTATGAAGAAACTCGACACAAAATTTTAACGTATGAAGCATAAACTAAACATATATTATCGTTATGTATTGATTATTTAAGGTTTGCCGATATATTTCTGTTCAAAACATGTAAGGTGCAAGTTTGTGAATACTTAAGTGTTTGAAGTCACAGCCCCAGGCACAATTATAACATCTGAAGAAAAACTGTGAAAATGGGTTATTGCAACACACCGACATGAATTTAACATCAGAACCTGCATACACCATTTAAGCATGCAAGTCATAACATAACTAAATGGATGCCTGTTATATACATTTGATAAAAATGAAATAACAGGAAAGAGCTTCACATTTATTTGAAACCTCTGATTTACTATCATGAATGTTAAGTTATAATGAACAAGCAAATTCGTTGAATTGATATCCCTCGCCAAATAAATTTTGTTTATTGATGGGTGTAGAACTAAAAGAAAATGTATAAGTGAAGGGTTGTGCCTTAAGTATTTTTTTTNAACTCCGTTATTAACAGATGATGTACAATGCCATTTGGTATGCATCATCCTCTTATCCATATATATACTCATACCAAGTTTCAATGAAATCGGCCAAAGCACTTCCAAAATATGGCTCCGGACACAAAAGTGCCGGAAGAACAGACAACGCCAAAACAATATCCTTCCGCCTCTGACGGGGGATAACTAACATTTTAAAACATAGTGTTATGTTATAAAACCAACCTATAGATCAATGTCACTTCCACCTTTTAGAAACAAACTGGTGATATTTATTTACACTATTAAATTTATATTAATTCTTGGTTTCCTTTCTTGTGGACTGTCCATAATAAAGGGCTCAACATTTTAAGACCATGAAAAGGTAACAAAACATGAAGTAAATTAAAAGATATCTGATCCATGTTCTGTTGGATTAACATTATAACAACCATAGATTACACATATGGTGTGTTACAAGTTACATTGATTCAGACAAAACTTCATTTAACATAAATTCCAGTATTGAATTGGCTTTGCAATATTTGCTCACATAAATTTTAACATTTGTTCATAATTTAAAACAAAATTGTAGTTAAATTCAAAGAGCATTACATGTACAATTTTGGTTAGGACAAGTGAACGTTTAACGCATCAGTTTGACTAGACAAGTGTATTTATAAGTTAATGTGAAGCACTGTAGGAAGCTAAATGTGTCCTCAAACGCTACAATTTTTCTCTCGACAAAACTGAATCTTTAAATGAATTATTTTATCAAACTGTAATCTTTGTTATTTTATCACTTATTATGTTCCAAAGGCGTATTTCTTTCACATATGAGATTTAATGTAAAAACTACAAAATAAATGTTTAAATGTTATACAGATACATATACTTATATAAAAGGTGACCACAGATTTTCTGAAATACAATAACAAATCATGATTGCATGTAATCATAGTGAAATTTAAACATAACATAAATGTTTGTACACTTTTTGTTTTTATTTTGCATATTGACACACAAAAAATAGTCACAATATTAACTATCCATTTATCTGACACAAGGGTAAATGCAAGTTTATTCTGAGTTCACAACTACACAACTGATTAATTTTATCAAAAAGTTAACATTTAAACTATAATGTTGATAGCTACTGCTGTCATATACTATAATGCTTGCTTATTTTAGTTGTTTATTTTGATAAAACAATTGCAGAAAATTTACAAATGATTTGTTCTAATTTATAGACCTTCTGTCACAGTTTTTTTTTTAAACACAATGAACATTCAGTTAAATGATCTACATTTTTTTATGTTTGTTCTTTTCTATTACAAGACACACTTACAATAAACAATACTAAAACAGACTTTATCAATTGATATATTTACAACTTTGTGAATAATCGCATAAAAAATTCACTATGGTACAAGAAGTATAAATTATCATAGAAATATTTGGTATTTGTTTTGGGTTCACTCTGTACATGCCAAACACAGGACGATGTACACTCTCAAAACTGGATTTGAATTTGTTTTTATTATACGCAAGTTATAAATTTTTAGTAATTACCATTGTTGGTATATTTTTATCGAAATTAGAAGCTGAAAAAAGAAGTGACATTCATGTTCAAGATTTATGACTAAGTAAGGTATAAAACTGATAAAATGAGCATGATAAAAGTATTTGAAATTGAAGTGTATTTGCTAACGTCCACTTTAAAATGAACAACTGAATGATACAACATGATGAAAGAATAAAATCCCTCCTTCAATGAGTAGACAAGCAAATACCTATAGCCATGCAGCTACAGTCTTGTCTCCACAGAGAACACTGCCCAGTGCAGTATCAGATCAGAGAGAGCCCCTACTGCCCAGTGAAGACCAGGGCTTACTGGTACCCCCCACCTCCGTATCGACTCTGCTGCATGGGTGCCCGCCCAGTGTCGTATGGGTGCGGTCTGACGGCACCACGTCCGCCACGGGACCCAGTGGGAGGCGGGGCTTTAAGGGACCCACGATCATACTCAGATGTGGCCTGGTGGGATTGGGTACCTGCAAGTCAAATATGATCAACAATATGGTTGCAATCAATCATTTGACAATGCATAATTAGTTATCAACATTTTACAGTATCACCCTTCTATAAATACTGATGAAAGCAAATAGGTTAATTTAAATTGTGGTAAAATGTAAATACATGATCTTCAGTTCAACTGTAAAATATCACAAGCACGCTTTCCAGGAGCACCTTTGAAAAAACTAGGAGAAAACTACGAAAGTTATTTACAAAAAACTAGGAAAATGTAGGAAGGTTGAAGCAAAAACTAGGAGTTATTATTTAGAAGTTTATTACCTTTTTGACTTTTCCCTACCTGATTACCACAGTAAACGTACACATTTCATACAACAGGACAGTTAAGCTGACTAAGTTTTCTTTTGTAGTCATCACAGAGCACAGTCCAACCTGATTTTTTTGTATTATTAAGCCATGAACATAAACAAAATACAATACACATTATGAGATTTTATGTACGAGTTAAAATGAGCATTTAAGAAGTTAGCAGTGCAATTTTAAGTACAAAAGTAAGTTACATTTCTAGAAAATTGGTAATATTTCTCTACCTATGCATGCATGTATATCTAACAAGCAATGCCATCAGTTCTGTTAACTAAACATATCTTTAATTAGCAATTGATAATGAGTGCAATATCTATTAATGATTGTGATATAACATTTTAAAAAGCACAGACACACCAAAGCTAGAACATATATAATTATGCACTACAGGTGTTTAAATTGTGAAAAGATGTTAATAACATGTATACATTCAAACAAGTATGCAAGGAGATTGTTAAAAGCCATCAACACTATGGGGTTAGCAAGGATACGCAGCTTATCAATAACATGGGTACAAGCATGCTTGTAATGGTATACTATACAATTTTGTTCATTAACCCATCTACCCTTGACAAAAAGTTCACTTGTCTTTATTTTTCTTCTTAAAGAAGGAATCAATCATTCACATTCTCTTCTTACCGATGTCATTCCTCTCATTCATGCATCTATCCATGGCAACAGTTATTTTGTCAAGGTTTGACTTCCCCACATCTAGTAGACCTTGAGTTATGTTCATTTCCTTAAAATCCTTGTTTTTTATATCCATGGCTAACCTTCCATTTGCTTCATCGAAGATTTGTCTTGCCTTTTCCATANACTTCCGACTTGCGCAGTATCTCGACCTGATATTTCGCGTTTTTCGCATCTTGCGTCAGTTCAAGTGGGACAGGTTGAGCTTTTTCATGAAGTTCAAACGAAACCTTAAGCTTGCCAGTCTGTTTATCATCTTTAAGCTTTTTGCCATTCTGATTAGCATCCTTCTGCTTTTTTACACACGTCACCTGCGCATGCCCTACCCAAAAGTTCTGGAGGTTCCCGAACAACGATTGACTATCATTGGCCTTAGGCTTTGCATTTGGAATAAGAGCTTTCAAGCACAACCAGTCATATGAACAACCGCTGCGATCAGTTTCATTACCATCTTCGTCGTCTGTTTCTGTGCCGGACAGTTCAATATTTCTCGTCTCACAATGTGCAATGCACAATGCAAATTTTCCTTGTCTCTCTGATGTAAATTTTATAGGGACATTTTTTATGCAACATGATTCTTCGTTCTGAACTATTCCAGTGGCCGCCTCCATCAAAATCAACGGTAACCAGCGCTGCAAGTATTGTTTAACAGTTCGGTATTGATCGCACGTTGAATTTGTTACATACTGGTAGAGATGCAAAACAGGGTCATCCGTGTGTAGCAGGCAAAGATTGACACTGCTTGTCATGTGAAACAGCATTGGTTTGACAGCTAACAATCCCCGCTGTGGGCCAGCTGTCATCTGAACATTCACTGTCTGTCCTCTCGCGAATGTCATGGAAAATTTTGTGCTTGGTTGCAGGAGTTCGATGTCGCGACATTCTGTGCTTACATCGTCGAGGCCTTCGGCGTGGATGTGACCCTTTAAGGCAGCGATCTTCATGTGTCGCGAAAGGTCATCCAGTCGACCATCAGCGGCAGCTTGCACCATTTTTGCCCACATTGGCAACGGAATGAACGTCACATGTCTCAGATGATTTATCGTAAGGACGTTGCCGCGATCTGGTGGGTACATCGGGGCTTCACCTTTGACATCATAAAGTCGTTTTCTCCAAGTCGCTTGTACACTGTCCCAGTTTGTGAGTGTATCCTTGAACACGTCTGGTTTAAATCCCATGTCCAAAAGGTTAAAGTGCAACTCCCGATTTGTTTTCTTTGCGTGTTTTAGTGACGGAGAGCATAACGAAAAGCCGCGGTCTGAGACCTCATCAACAAAACATCCCATCATTTGGGGGTTGTTGTGCAAATCCACAGCTTCCTGAAGCACTTTACAAGCCCTTTCGTACTGCTTAGACCTTCTTGACATTGTGTTAACTTTAACACATATATTTTCAATTTCGTTCCTACTGTACGGAGATGGCTGACGCCGTATGTAAGCCCGTAACAATCTGTGGATGACAAGGTCATTGTACCTCCTGATGGGAGATGTAAAGTGCGTGTAGGGATATAATCCTAAGGAGTAATGTTTCCCATCGTCTTCCGATACGCTTGCGGCGCACACGTACCCAGCACGTTCCTGAATGGAGAGCCATTCCCGATAAATGACATGTTGATACGCAAACAAGAGATCCGTCTGAAGACTCTTTGCCGCACATTCCGATGAGGACTTCATTCGCTTCCATAGCCATTCTGAAACTGCGACGTGTTTCGTTTCATTTGTGGGGTCAATGCTGTGTAAAACATTATTGACGCCTCTCTCCACACCATTCAGATTTTTTTCTTGAAACATAGACATGACATCTATGTATGGTTCATTGTTGCTGATGAACTTTTTAAGATCTTCCGAACACGGCGGCGGATGGCGACGAATCGGCAAACAACCCTGGAATCGCCTTTTCAATACTTCTGCTATTTTCTTGTTTGCCATGATCATAAATTCCTCAACAAGGTAATGCGCTTCTTTAGTCTCGGGCATAGACTCTTCGTCCGCACACTCCTCCCAATCTTGATTTATTAAAAACATTGCCTTACCAAGTCTCCTCATTCTGATGTGTTTTGCCAATCGAAACAGCATTCTAATGTCCTTAGAAAGTTGACTATCATTACAGCTCTCGTTGGACTGAATTATTGTTTGAGCATCGCCATATGACATCTGTTTCCGCGATTTGATAAAGGATTCTTCAATAAGAAAATTGTCACCTTCCATTTGTCTTGGTCTTCCTTTACTATCCAGACGGAAAAACACCGACATTGTCAATCGTCGACGATGTGGCAACAGACTGCAAAGATTTGAACTTAGTGGTTCGGGAATCATGTTTCTTGACCTTCGAATTCCGGTATAAAATGTAGTCGACCGGTCCTGCGCTTCATTGTCGATAGGATCGTCCTTTTCAACAAACGATGAGACGTCTGCAATATGCACACCAACTCTATACCCATCCCCATCTGCCTCAATACTTAGAGCATCATCCAAGTCTTTCGCACCAGGAGGATCTATAGTAAAAACTTCCAGGTGTGTATGATCGGTTTTTCCAAGAAACATGTTTTCATTCGGTTCTTCTCCACCTCGCAAAATAATGCTCTCGGTTCTCTTCACCGTTTCCTGTCTGTACATGGATGGAACTTCATGCTGGAGATTGAGTATTGCCAATCCTTTCGGAATGCTGTTTCCCCAATTCAAAATCTTGATGATGGCCCCAAGAGGATAAATTTCACGTGGACTCCAGCTTATGTATGCCACAAGAAAAACATACGTTTTCTGTCCAGCAGGATTGATGTCGTAGATCTTAGGGTCACATAGTATTCCTGCCTTCTCATTATACTCATACACTTCACACTTGAAGCGTTTGCCACTGAATCCAAATTTTTCGAAAACTTGTTTGTTGATTATTGATATTTTTGGAACAGTTTTGCACATTGGACGAACAAGGTGGCTCTCCATTTCATCCAGTGTACAGATGAAAACAGGGTTCTTGACGCCCTTATGCCGCTGACGTTCAAATACTCCCAGGACTTTTCCAAACCTTTTCTCGTGTTTTTTATTGTCGTCCAATAGTTCCACAAGAACCTTATCTTCGTTGAACACTTGTCCAATCTTCGACCTTCCCGATATCTCGATCACTGAAAAAGAATGAATACCGCCAACAGGAGTGCAAAACGCTTCATGTGCACCTTCCATTTGAATGGTACAAGGAATATACTTTTGGGGGTTCATCAAAATCTTTTCTTTCATTTCAGCCTCAGATAAAGGTTTTACATAGAAAGCATCACGGTTCATTCTTCTACCTTCGAACTGACTCAGATACGCCATATTCAACTCAACGCCTCGTTTCAACAATATGTCTTCTTTTACTAAACTTTCCACATTCTCGTTTACCTCAGCTTCCTGGTAGAACCGACAACTTTGTTCATAAAACGAGACATCATCATCCATCAACGGTAGATTGTCTTCAATAGCATCTTCAATATTAAGACCGGATGTATTCGAGCTAGAACTTATGGATGTAGTTTCATCGTCAGTGTCGTCATCTGAATCAGAATCGAAGATGCTCACGTAATCATACGGAACAGAACTTGTGTTACTCGCATGGCTTGCATGTCTAGACCGATCAGAGGTTTCGTCTTTTTGCAGTCGCCTCACTGTGTTGTTCCCAATGTCTATTCCGTTACTTTGGGAGTTGTTTCGAGAGCGACCTTCTTCTGGTGATGTTCGGTTATAATTTGTCCGTTCGGCACTTCTATTCGAGCATCCTGTTGACCTTTGCTGCTGCTCTCTTTGTGCTTTTATTTCGTCTTGAACTTCACCGGGGGTTGCTAAGCTAGGGCTCCGTGCTTTGGCTATAACAAAAGACAAGTAGTTGCTAGTATTTGTACTTAATATGAGGTTATTGATATTTTAAGTCGATCTCCCAAACATTAATACATATATAAACTCTTTCAAGCGCAGTTATGAGTATTTTAAAATCCAATTTAAAGTGTAAACGTTGTTTTAAACATTCAAATGATTCTAATACTTTGAACTTAAACATTGAAATGAAACGTACGTCTTCTGTGTTTCTTTTTACGAAGGGATCTGTCAGAATCTGGTGTGTTGGAACGGCGATTGTTTGTCACCTGAACAATATAAAGATATTGATATGACGTAATTATCTACATTAACAAGAGATGTATTTGTCAGACACACAATGCCCCCTAATGCGCCGCGTTGAAAATATTTATAAACAAATACCTTTGACCTTGAATGATGACCTTGACCTTGACCTTTCACCACTCAAAATATACAGCTCCATGAGATACACATGCGTGCCAAATATCAAGTTGCTATCTTCAATATTGCAAATGTTATGACAAAGGTTAAAGTTTTGGGACAGACAGAATGACGGTCAGACTGAATGACAGACAGGCCAAAAACAATATACACCCTTTTCTTCGAAGAAGGGGGCATAAACAGACACCGATTGAGAGCATCTTCAAACAAATTATGTACTGCGTGTAAAAACGTGTTGTTACTATCGACTAACGATTCAATTAATTTAGAATTTACGTGCATAACGGTTTGTGCATGCTTCCGAATGTGTGGAAAAATAATCTTTATGTCTATGGCAGCAATAGCATTAAACGTTTAGATTTAATAAAACAAATGCTTAACAAGCCATTGCGTTATTGATCCAAACTTGCTCACATTGCCATTCACCGCACTGGTCCCAGCGAGCCATGACTCGTCGGCTTCAATATCTTCACATGTTGGGATCTTCGCAACAATCTCCTCGCGCAGTGCTTCAAGACGTTTACGATCGTCTTCCGCCTTATGAAAGAATTTTCAATATTGTTCGTTTATATTCTTAAAATAACATAACAAGCTGAACAATAGCTACTTTTGTCAATACCATCAAGGTAAACCTAATAAATGAAAAACTGTACAAATATATAGAACTAGAAATGGCGCGGCAGAGGCCGACGCGTATCCCCACACCGAATGTTTGACCTAGGTGTGCCCCAGGGTTGGTAATGGGGCCATGCATAGTCGAGATTGACTGAATTGTCACAAGAGAAGTTCAGTATCAATTAGAAGTGAATTGGTGTAGAAATGAAGAAGTTATAGTAAAGGCAATTTTGGGTGGGTGTGACCTATGTGGGCAGGGCGCCCCAGGGTTGGTAATGGGGCCATGCATAGTTGAGATTGACCGTATTGTCATAAGAGAAGTTCAGTATCAATTTGAAGTGAATCGGTGTAGAAATGAAGAAATTATAGTAAATGCAATTTTGGGTGGGTGTGGTCTATGTGGGCGGGGCGCCCCAGGGTTGGGAATGGGGCCATGCATGGTTGAGATTGACC
>VMBQ01005787.1:10412-26652 GCA_007657795.1 Dreissena rostriformis
TTGTCGCACTGTCGTCATCGTATTCTCACACTGTCGCATTCTCGCCATCGCGTTCTCGCACTCTCGTCATCGTGTTCTCGCACTCTCGTCATCGTATTCTCGCACTCTCGGCATCGTACTCTCGCGTTCTCGCATTCTTGCCATCGCGTTCTCGCATTCTCGTCATCGTATTCTCGCACTCTCGTCATCGTATTCTCGCACTCCCGTCATCGTATTCTCGCACTCTCGCATTGTCGCCCTCTGGATTTTAATGTGTAACCACGATGGCCCTAACGGTATTCCGTATTATACAGACACTTGTTTGCTGTATCAACAGTTATACGCCAACATTTATAAGACGCTATCTTGTTGATGAGGGGTAAAAAAAGCGAAACAAGTTCATTTACCGATCGACTTAAAATATTTAATTTAATTTAAACATATTTTTTCAATAGAAGACATTTTTGACAAGTTAAGACTAAAAGGTAAAATTAATTATTATTTTGTTTTAATATTTTATATAGCATAAATTGAAACTCTTAAAAATAGTTTGCGAACAGTTGCAATTATTTTTTAATTACTTAAACATTTATTACTCTTACAATACCTGATATGTCTCTGTTACAAGTACCTGTGCTATAAATAATCTAATTGGAAATTAAAAGTAAAATACTCAACTAATGCTTTAGTTTTATATTTGCTTTTATTAGCGCAATTAGCTTTAAGATACACATAAACAATATTAAAGATGGCTTTATGATTAACACTACTAGCTCGCTAATGTTCATATAGGAATGAAAAAGGGTCTAGTTGTAAAACGTCTCTTCAGAAACGATACCAACATGTATTTTGGAGCCTGAACGCACATTACAAATCTCAAAATAGTGGTGAAACATTTTTTAAACGAAATAATGTTTGCAATATTTACCGTCAAAGAAACTCGTAAAATTTCTGACTTTCGGCTTTTTAACCACTTGGGCATACGCTCTCGTGGTTTCAACCTAATCGAATATAATTATATAAATCTTAAGATATCTTGATATTTGAACGCACGACTTACTAAACCCTGTTTATTCTATGACTTTATTTCTGGAAACCATCAAATAATCGAACACTATTTCTACATCTGTTTCCATTTTTTAATTATATTTTTTAACTACTGAAAGTTTTACTTGTTTTCATGCTAGCAATTGTCCAAGATTTTCAGCATGCTCCTTTGGCTAGTCAATTACGTTAATGTCACAATTTTATGGGGTTGACAACACGCTTATGTTTAATCATTATTCAAACCCGTCGAATAGTACGAAGTTATCAAATAAGTAGCATGAATGTTGCATTAGTATACATTATTTTTGCTGGTGCAATTCGCGTGAATTTCACGCGAGTATCTTCCGAAATGTTTGCAAATTTTGCGCGAATAGAAATCATTTTGGAACTTTGCGTAACATTCCCGTAATACTCGTTTAACCAAAGCGAATATGTTTTTTTTGTGCAACTATTTGCTTATTTTGTCACTATTTCCTGTTCACATACACTCGATTTTTAGTAAAAACCTTTTGTACGACTGCTACATTGTTTACACTTGTTTATATTTTGTATATAAATCTTTGCTCATTTTATCATGACTCCGAGCGTAAAGAGACAGAAATGGCAGTTCCGTATGGTTAGTCTTTTACACCATTCTTAGCAAAAATTGATGAATAAATCCTAAATACTCACACTCCAAATGCGTAACATTTTAATTGAAAAATGATCTTTACTTTGAAGGCATTGCTCTCATGAAATCATTATCTAATACGAGCTGTCCCAAAACAGCGAACATCGACTTTTCTTCAGTTTGGATAGTATAATGTCCATTTTCTGTCAGTCGCTGATACAATGGCAAAAACATAATTGAAATATTGGAAATACGTAGCACTTAAAAGTAATAATATATGTAGACAAGAATAATAAATTAAAAACAAGATAAATCACCACCAACATACTAGATTTTCAACCCAACTGACCCCACATGCAATCCTACCCTAGATCTACATGTAAGCTACCTACAAATAAATGACATTTCAATTGATCGAAATCATGTAACCTAGCTAAATACAAAATTTCAGCATCTTACTGATGTTTTTGAGCGCAACCGTTTTTCTCAATATTAGAAATTATTACCTTGACCTTCGGGTAACTATCATAATGTTGCTTAGTTTCATTACGGATTTCTTATCCTTGGTCGGCGACCTCGTATGATGATCCGAAAGACATGTGAGCAGTTTCAAAAAACTTTATCGTTGTAGTAGCTACAGCGGTAGGTACGTGTTGCGCACAAACTTGTACCCGAATTTCATCTGGCACGCAATCCTTAACCTGTAATGTCTGAGTACAAAAAGGAGCAAGATTCTGCTAATTTTCAAGTCAGAATTATAAAACATGGTCAATTACCTCATATAATGACCCCAAACACAAGGGTGAAGTTTTAAAAATACATGTTCTAGAAACAGTGATATGGAGATGGTGCACTTTGATCTTAACAAGTGCATTACGCAGACACCGACGCCGACAACTGGATAAGTTTTTGAGAAAAGCCCGGACTTCTCGGTGAAATTATATCTAAAAATAGCAAAATACCTTGAAACGACAGCATCCCATTGCACACAATTAACATATAAATCCACAGTAGAATTCTGTGGCAAGCCATGGCTCTTTTCGTCTACGATAAATTCATGTCTTCTCACATCGAAGGTCAATTCGAACTGAAATGTCTAGTCGGTGGTTCGATTCTAAAAGATCACTATAACTGGGTACACTACGTGGAAGATAAGAAATCCAGGAGGTTCTTTTAAAACCGGGTCATGTGACCCCAGATAGCGGACGGGTTGCACAATATTGCCTCACAGTTAAACAAGACTGATAATCCGGTTTGCTTTATTTTCTGAAAACCGTATGTTTATTTAAAGTCAGACCACGTATGTGTGTTTTGTTAGCGATACGAGAAAATGTGCTTGATAATCCAGCATGCATACAGTCATAATCACAGACATTAAGTTATTGACAATTTAGTATAAATGTAATGATAAGGCATACGCTAAAATGTTGCATTTAGATAATTATTTTAATTTGCAGTAATAATAACAATACTTTATTATTATAACTAGTAGTAATATTAGTTTTTTTATTATCATTATTATTAGTAGTAGTAGTAGTAGTAGTAGTAGTAGTAGTAGTAGTAGTAGTAGTAGTAGTAGTAGAAGTAGTAGTAGTTGTAGTAGTAGTCGCCGGTTGTTCCCGGTGCCGCGCCGGTCGTTGCCGGTCGTTGCCGGTCCTTCCCGGCTACTCCCGGTTCATCCCGGGGGTATTTAACATTTTTATACTTACCCGGTGGAGCCCCGGTTGTCCCCGGTTTATCCCGGTCGTCCCCGGTGGAGCCCCGGTTCATCCAGGTAGATCCCGGCTCAACCCGGTTGATCCCGGATCACGCACCGGGGCTCCACCGGCATCATAGTGAGACTGGGCCTAAAGCGATTACGCCCATTGAAAAAAGATCAGGTTTATCCCATACATTGCTTTATACCACACCAATATAGACTACATGTTTGCCTTTAATTCCTCGTTCATTTGTTCTTAAATTTGGATTAATGCATGAAATGAATGTGTACTTTTCAAATCAATATACCAAAAAAAAAAAAAAACTTTAATAATTATTTTAGAATAGTTGAATAAAGACCCTTATGCCATCCTATCACTAGTCTTTATTCAAATGTGTTTATGAACTCGATAAACTTTCCATTTCGTCACGCGCTACGGCTGTTAAAAAAACCGGAGCAGTTTATAAATAATAGCCGTTTGTAAAATCGGTTAAATTTGAAATTATCTGCATACAAACATATGTTCAAACTTGCACACTGTTTTGTGTGTCTATGATACATGCTTTAATTGTACAAGAAAACTAATTTGATATATAAATAAACAAAGAATGCAAAACATCAATTACACAACAGATAAATGAGCGGATAATACCCGTGGAAAATGGGACATTCCGAATTCCAGTGTGGTGTTATTTTTACCATCTTATACATTACACATCTCTATGCCTAACGTGAATTAAATCGAAAAGCAACTATCGCAAATTATTAAAGAATTGTGCGATATTTGTATGGCTTGTTGTACATTCTTAAATGTCAAAAGAATATGAACGGATTAAAAACAATGCACATTGCAGGAAATAACGAAAATGGGATAAATTGACAATTCAAATATGTCGATATACATGAGAAATAAGTCGCGTTTATAATAAATCATCAAAAAGACTCGCACTTTTCTCAATTACAAAATGCAATATCGGACTACAGAAAGAGTGATTTTCGGATGTAATTTTAAGATAATGATATACTAAGCGTTGTGCGTTGAATGTGTAAAAATTGTTATTTTGCTCATCCGTGAACTCTTTCTTGACAGTTTTCCCTTTTTATATGTTCGTAAACAGTTAAAATAATTTGATAAAAAAAATACATGTCGCTGTTAATTTTGTTGGTTTACCAAATCGTAGGTGCCACTTCGCGCGAAATGTACGTCATCAGAAAATGCATTGTGGGAATAATTTTAATAATTACCGTGGTTAATTTGTTTATTTTCACGTTTAAGTTACCGCGCGGTAAAAAGTTTTGTACAAACGGATTTACTGCGTGGTAACTTAACCGCGATAATAACCGTGGTAATTGTTTTACCGTGGTAATTTTTATCAATTGTTCATACAACTGGCTGCGGGTGAGCACTTTACTTCTCTCTATTCAACGCTGTTCTGTTGAATACGTCATATATAAAAAAAATATTCTGTAAAATATGCACATTTTCTTCCAATTGGTGACCATAAAATTCGATCAATGAACAAAACAATATCGACCTCAATTAAGCGCATATCGCATGACGTCATATGAAAAGTAGTCTGTGCACGCGACAGGTTTATTTAACAGTGTGGGATAGAGATAAGTTTAAAGCATGGGGTGTTATACCGTCAAAGATGGGATAAAAAAAAGCCATAAGTTATCAAGCCAATGCAGCGTTTCTTTCAAATTTGTTAAGCTAAAAAGAGAAACAAAACTGGACCCAACGGGGGATCGAACTAGGGTCTCCCGCATGGTACCTTGACACTTTAACCGCGACGCTAAAGGGCTCACCCGATTGCGTAACTGTTTGAATTGAAAACCCCATATTTTACCACACAGCTGACGAAATCACTTGATTGCGTCATTCAGGTCAAGTTGGCCGTTTTTATTATGACGAGTGTGTCTGTGTGTTACGATGGAATATTATACTTCAACGTGAATAACAGCAATGGAATATATAACTTGAGGATTATTATAATACAATGTGAATAACCGTGTTTGAATATATAACTCGAACAAAACCGGTGAGACTACCAATTTCTTTAAAATGTCGAATGTACTCGAATAACGCGATGTTTTGTTGAACAATGGACGGATTAAGGAAACTGTCAGTGAATTGTTCTTTAACCTTGAAGGAAATCGAAGTTGTAATAAAAGGGTACGTTCTTTTAGGAATAAGTCGTTCCTTTGTCAATCGATCAAAGAATGTCTATCCACAAAGACGTGCCTGCTTACACCAAGGGCTTTAAAATGGAAAAGATGGATGGCGATGAAGAACTTTATATTTTATGTTGTGTGCAGAGTTTTAACACGTCATGGAAGCAAATAAAACTTAACGAAAAATTAACATGGTTATAACATTACTTTGGTGAGTAGAACAAAAAACAGTAGATGTTTGACTTGTTTATGCCAGTAAGTAAAATGTGTATAAAAGACAAGTTGTGTATAGACTAAAAATAACAATCTCGAAGGGGATAAATGCTGAATCATTCTTGACGTAGGTGTACACATTTTGTAAGTTCAAAAATGGCAGCCATTTTTTGTATTTTGCAGTAGTGAAACTAGATTTTTAGTTTGAACAAAACCGTCTGTGTTCTACTTGAGTGTGTAACATTAGGAATGCTAATTAAATTTGAATCGAAGCATAAAGCGATATTTTGTCTTGTTACTCTGCTTTTGCGTGAAATTCTTTAGGACTATTTCGAGTAGCGTAAACGGAAAAAATCACAAACAATTTAAATATTACTACGCAAGGTAAGTCTCAGTTAATTTTATATGTTTTGCTATTGCTTTAAGCAATTGAAGACTACTATTTTGATTGCATCAGGAACAAATTAAATAAAAAAAAAAACATATTGTAGGATAAATATAATACTATGTTAGTGTCATTGTGAAGTTGAATTCGCCTCAGAAAGGCTTACACTGCTCTGCAAGCCTCGCCATGTAAACCCTTCTTCAACTCGTCGGATAAATGCAAGTACACAATCACACTAACATAGTACTCACTATCTTAAGGGAATGTTATTTAATTAACAAATGTGTTTAACATGTTTCTGAAAGAAACCTATTACGCAAAAAGTGTCTTGTTATACATCAACATTTTATTCATGATATATGCTCTCATCAGAGTAGCATTCAAACACTATTTGCAAAATTTATGACAGGTATTTAAATTACACCCCCTCAATGCTGTAAAGCGGGTATACTGGAAATACCATAGGCGTATGTCCGTGTGAAAGACCGTATGTCTGTCCATCTGTCAGGAGACACAAACTTGTCCGCAGGCTTTCCCCTACACTTTTCAGCTTACAACATTTCACCGACATTAAAAAATTCTTAAAAGTAATGGTCCTTTTTAACTAAGACAATGTATGAAATTATGATGATTAATATTAATTAGCATATATACTTATCTGAAACCAAATGACCACACAAGTCATATTTGATATGTAACATGGTACTAGTCCTCTACAATGTTTTCTCAAATTGTTCAACTCGGGTAAAAAACTGGCCTCGTATAGAGGATCACAAGTTTAAACATACTCATGTAGCACAATAACTTCAGACATTCCCAAAAGTGTCGGACCGTCGGACCTGACCGACGTTTTACAGGCAGGTCCGATTGAAAATGCCATGTTGCCGGTCCAAATGTCCGGGAAATAATTCAAGACGAAAAGTTGATTTTGTTTATAGAATTCATTCAAGTTCGCTATAATTTGAGAACGAATATTCGTTCCTCGGCATTCCGGACATTTGCGCTCGGTAACGATTTCGTCCGGTCTTTTATTTATCGATGTCTAATTAGTTAGCGGCTGTCACGGACATGAACGGTAACTGACGAAACCTCTTCGCTACTTTCCGAAAATCTGCAAATGTCCGCCATCTTGAAATTTAAGTGATTGATAAGCAAAGTATCACAACAACAAAGTAAAGCACTGTAATAGAATATTGTAAAGCAATATGTTAACCAAATTATATATTGATTACGTATTTGCAAGGTTGCTGATTACTCGTTTTCCATTTTTTTGCAGTCAAACGATATGCACAAAGCACATTTTATTTCATGTGCAAAACACGTACATGTTTTCGGACATTCGTAATTCGGTTACGGTATGATTCGTCGATTTTAATTTATTGTCCACGTTCTTTATAATATGTTTATAGAATGACAATACACATGCAGTGATACGGATGGTCTGGTTTATAATATTTCGCATTGTACTCATCAGAAAATGAAACTAGAAAGACTATAAAAAAGGACAATAAGCTAGGGCTCGGGAGTTTCCCCTCATAGGGGCTCTGGCCTTTATCCCTGTTGGGGGCCTGTGGCCCCAGACCCCCGGCTTAATTTTCCGGATTTAAAATTTGGGAAAATTTACACCTCTGGAATTAACAAAACAAATGTTACCTATCGGCTTAGGAAAACAACTAACACTAAGTATTAATCATCATAAAGTAATGGAGCACCTGAGTTGATGCCAATCGACATAACACTTAACTTCGCAAATGTATTGGGATATATATACGTTTGTACATTGATGTTTCGGTCCTATGAATCCCTTTCCGGTCCTGTAAGTTATCTAAGTTTACAGAACCGGATGTCCTGTGGACTTCAAAAACTTTTGGGAATGTCTGTAGCTTAACTAATATTTTCCTATGAAACCACACGGCCCAAAGTTTTAATATTTGGTATGTCATATTGTATTGTTATCCTCTGAAAGATAAGTTCAAATCATGTCCATAGAGTCCAAACTGACAACACCATGATTTATATAAGCGAATATTTCAAAATATAAGTCACTTATGTTTATCTTTGAAAGCACTTTGTCGTATTTGGTATAACACATTATAAAATGGAACGGCATTTGATAAGTGTTAAAGAAACATGCCTTTGTGGTAAAACCTAGCCACGCTCCTTGGGTAATGTTTGTATCAACTTACTAACTGCCGTCAAGCGGCGTCGAGGATAGTCACTATTGTGAATTATATATTTGTATAAAGTAAATGAATGTGTCCAATTAATCACGTTACAAGTTACCTTGGGTATTTCATTAAATTCAAAACCAATGGTCATTTTAAAGACACATTTTGTTCTCTGATAACTCGGTTTCATGTTTATTCACTCTGACGAAATATAACACGATCATTCATACATGATGAATAAATTACACACTTCATCCAATACTTAGCCGTGCATATATGCATTTACACATGCATAATACATTAAAATAAATAACTAAAAAAGCATCACATCACCATTCCGTTACAAGCTATATCCACCGAAACATATTTATTATACTGCTGTATAACCAGATTGCAGCAACCCGCTTCTCAATTTTCACTCGTTCAGCGACCAAGCTATGAACTCATGCATACTTTTATTATTCTTTATTACACAGACATATTACACATCCAAAAGCAAATCATCAAGTACACAGATTAAGAAAATCTACGAATAATGAAACTTTGTAAAAATCTTCAGAGAGATAAATCTTGATACAATCTGTTCGTATTGATCTTAGGTTAAGTGATCGATTTCCTACATAATACATCGGAAAAATACACAAGTAACATTATAAAATAAATGTTGAAACACCGCCTGATAACAATCAAGTTAAACCAATTGGCACCGGCTTAAAGTCGAGAACAACCTATTATTCCAGAATTAATCACAAATCGTGATCAAGTAAATAAATAGCATAGCCTTGATTTTCCGATGATAAAAGAATAGAAATGAATCTAAACTGTTTGGTGTTGCCTTTTAATTACTAAATGTTTACCAGAACAGCAAAGTAGCAACGTTTTGAAATGAAAGAAACATCAAAACTACATCCCTGATTATATGACATGAATTCAAAATTGTAATCATTTTGTTCAAATTAAGAATCATCGTTGTGCAAATACAAGTGGTTTATACATATATAGTTAAACATTATATAATTTTATAAAATTTCAAGACATATTAATATTTATGCAAAATCAAATTAAGCATATACATGTAGCTATTCTTGTACCGTTGAGTATGTTTATGTCAATTATGTTCTCATCGAATCACTGCAGACAAAGCATGAGTATGTTTCTACAACAAAAAGAACAAACAAAGAAAATCTATGAGTAAATAAAGGATAACCTTACGATTAGAAAGAAAGCGTGGGTGCAAATAATGAATAAATAATACCAACAACACTCTTCATCTATATTCACACTTTGAAGTTGAATGGTTTACAATACAAATTTAAGCCAAATCATTAGCTCAAGTAAAACATTTGTATCATGTCTTGTGTTATAGTAATGTTCACTATCAGTGAAATCTATAATTTTCAGCAACTTTTTATCAATTTTTTAAGTCCGATTTACTGGCTCATTGTTCATGGACCAGATCGCTATGTTTCGCTGAAGTGTTGTATTCTCTTTTATGCACTTCTCCAATAAATTTGTCAGCACCGAAATATATTGCCGCTGATAAGCTTTGGTTTTCAGCCAGTTACCAATGATCGGTATAGCATGCTTTTTTTTCTTGGCAATTTTGTCTTGGATTGCACAATGGTCATCGAACTTTCTCAGTATCGCATGGGTCTCGGAATGTAATGCCATGTAAATCTCTTCAATGTCAATTTTAAACCGTTCTGCAACAATTTCGAGAGAACACGTATCGATCCCTAGCTGTCGTTTGTACATCAGCGTTTCTTTTTTCAGAATGTCAACTTCTAAACGTTCTCCACCTTTTTGATCTGAAACGAAAGCTGCCACTGCGGCGCTTTTTGCTACTTCGTTGAGTCGTCGTTTCAATGTTTCTTTCTTGGCTGCCGCAATTTCTTGACTAAAACTGGTTAATGAAAGGACCAGAGCATCTCTCTTCAGTGCGTTCACTTTATGCAAAAGGGTATTGGCAAATTTATCAAACTCGTACGAGCTTGTATCATGGTTATTTACTAAGAAAATTCGCGGATTAGCTATTCCATCAAGACTCAAATTATCTTCACAGTTTTTCTTGATTTTTGCTAATGTGCTTCGTCTGGCATCTGCTGTCATTAGGTTACGCCTCCCTTTTTGTTTTCCTTCCAAATCGCTATCAATTTTTGTTCGAATGAAAATTAGATTACAACCTTCAAATCGTTCTTGTATCTGCTTTGCCAACCATGTATCATAGGTAGTAAATCGATTGAATGAAACAAGGATGACAAAATCATAATCATTAAAGTTAACTTTCTTCAGATAACTCTTTTGTGGGAAGTTTCGTGTTCCAACCCCTGGTAAATCCCACAACAAAAGGTTTGCGTTGTCTGGGTAAGGATATGGTGTTGGTTTTGATGTCGTTTCAACGCAGTCAGTCTCAGCAGCGCCTTCGTCATCGTCTTTTAGCCCCCGTAAAGCATTGATCAGACTAGATTTTCCACTTCCTGATTCACCAATGATTGCTATATTGATTTCAACGTTTCTCCATGCGTTGTTGTGTTCGTCTAGTCGTCTCTCAAGATCTGTGTACCCGCATTGGTCAAGCACTTTCTGATATTCTATTGTTTCTTGTTGAGTTATCTAAATTAAAAGTAAACCAAATTCCACAAAAGTAAGACATTGTTGAATACAGAAGTTGGTGAAATGCAATTGAAATATTTATTATAAATACTGAAGATCAACATTACCAAGCAGCTTTCGTCTATTGCATCACTTCCAAGATCGAAGTTTTCTGTTTCAATAAAAAGCAATAGGTTGCGTAAGTGTTTTGCTAAGAAAGATGGTGTTGAAACGTGCAGGTGTGAATAGTTAACAAAGACAGGTTAACAGAAAACGTATGGGGAATGATACCAATAGGAAAAAACGTTGGTGAAAGTATATATAAAACAATAACAAGTAGATAAACACATTTCAAACTTAGTCAGCATGTGTCTAAATGTATAATGTGTTCGTACAATACAGACTTTATAGTAGCAAGTTACGGAGTAAAGTTCATAACTTATTTAAATTATTTTTTAACCATTTGCGAGGATGTTTTAGATATATGTATGATATAGTTGTTCAAGGGTTATATTCATCACCCGGTAGCAATACACATGAATGTTGCGATTCTAACAAAATGACAAACATTCCATTTAAAATTTTGTGTTATCAAATACGTCTTAAAAAATAGACCGTCAGACAGAATGTCATTTCGTACTGAATTTTGCGCCTTCACAGTTTGAAAATCGACAACCTTAGTATAATTTATTTTTATGTTACCTAAGAATTAGAGTGTTGAAGATATAAATGACTAAATTGCCAGCCAAATAATACCTTTACATAGAAAATTTTACTTCAGATATGGCTTGTGATCTTTTGGAAATCCCCTATTATATAGTTGTCAACAGCAGACATTGCTCAAATATGTCGAACGAACTTAATATAGACAAGATATGTTATGAACAGTTGCCGTTAACTGAAATTGAGATATTGTTGTCAAGATTTACGGAATTTTCGGACTGCCACATTGTATGTAAATGTATCGATGAAGTTTTATAAGAAAACATACTGAGTTGATGAGGCTGATTGGCCTTCTAGAAGTATTGAACACTCACCTTCAATGTCATCATCATCGTCTACAATTACCAAATTGCCCAAACCTCGAGTAGCTCCTCTACCTAAAAGAATCATTTGAGTTCAATCCTGTATACATGTTATTATCCTTAATAAATATTGAATAATATCGCTTGTCTAGGACGAACTGTTACGGATATCATCAATCAGTCAACAACAAATCCTTATCCGTTAAATATCGTTCTCAGTTGTTATGCGCAAATCACATCGGTATTTAGCATAATGTAGTTAGGATTCAATACGTCATTTGAGGCACATGAGGGCAACATATTTTCTTAAGAAAAAAGAAGAAACAAAAAATGCAAAAAACACCCACTCCCGCACGCACACACGCACACACACACACAAACACACATACACACACGCACGCACACACACACACACACACACGCACACACACGCACACACACACACATACACACGCACACACACACAAATACACACACACACACACACACACACACACGCGCGCGCGCGCAATCACATACGCACACGCACATACTCAAAAGTAAACAAAACATACATTAACGTACATCAACAAAACTTTTTTAAATCATGAAAAAGCGGAAAAGCTCATAATGAGTGAGAAATAATAATAATCTAGAAATTCCTTAAATAATAATTATTATCCAATAATTTCTAAAATGAACATTAACAATTACTAGAAGAGATCAACATATAGTTAACGACCAGTAAACCCTATCGAAACGAAATATATAACTTATTTGGTAATTAGAACAAAGATGATGTCAGCAAATTACATTGCAACAGAGATATTAAACATAACGATACACATAGTATACACGTATACACAAATCATAAATTTCTCTGTGCGATGAATACAGTTAAAAGTAAGAATCCGAAATAGTATGAACATCTGCAAAACATTATAAAAAATTTTTTTTTCACATGAATTATCATCTGAATGATTAATGAGCATAAAGAATGTCACAGGAACAAACACTTATTTGAATGTTTCTTGACAGTTAAGAAATTTTAGAAATGTGATCGGAGAATCTCATTATGACTTAACATTGAAAATCATAATATAGATTAAGTAATCCTACATTGAATACAGAATATAGAAAAATATTTCCTTTAAATGTTCATCATTTTCTTAAGTATACAAGTACGTAAGGGGTATTACGATTACACTATGAAGAAAGAGGGTATTGTAACTGTGTATTGTACTGAAGGACATAACCAGCAAAACAATAAGCATTTGAAGTTCCTTGACATTATTCTGTTTATTTCATAAAATTAACCCTTTTGTCAATTAATAAAAGAAATCAAACGTTTGAAATTGTATTTAAAATCATTTGATAACATAAGCTCTGATATGTTTTTTTCAATTTTGATAAACTTTCTGTTTCCACATTGCATAACAGAGAACAAAGAGAAGAGTAAAAAAAACACTCTTAAAGTCTTTCGCAAATATACGATAGCATAAAGCCTTCCACAATATTAACTTGTTTATACGATATCCTGTATACAATGAAAGTCGAGAACAACGCACTTCTAAATCGTTATTTATACGTCATTTCTGTTTCGCAATTTTATTTTGGGGTATTAAGTATCGCATTTGGAAAAAAAAAATAACTACGAAATCCAAGCTAGTCATGGCAAACTTTTTCTTCGAAAATGATTTGAAAGTTCAAAAACTTACTGTCATCCGATCGCGGCATTCTGCCATGGTCATACACTAGCCGCTCGTCGTATTCTGTTCCTTCAAAGTCAGCGGAGGTAGCCATTCCATCTGCAACATATTTCATGTTATTCTTGAAATTATTCATCGTTTGAATGCTAAAATGTGCAGTTTATAAATGTTCAGATTAATTAAGAAATCGCCACCAAAACGTCATTGAAGTTTTGTTTTACAGACTCAGCAGTGACCATGGCTTCAGACACATACAAACATCAAAAGACTCTTATTGATTCTCATTCTACCCAAGAACAGTTGTCCAATGGAACTCACTACCTCCCCATATACATGAGGCAGCCACAGTAGGAGTTTTCAAAACCCTTTCTCCTGTGGCTGTCATTGTCCCTCTGATTCACCTGTAGACACTAGCAATGTAAATAATTTTAAATTAACACCCAACTGAGCACCTTTGTACAGTTTTTTTCACCCCTTAACCAATAGGCGCCGGCACAAAATCTTCTTTTTAGAAGGAGTGCTATAGGCCTACTAACAATACAAATGCTTTCGCTTTGGTCCCATCAATTCTTCGGTCGTTGCTCTGCAAACCGTTTTGGCCAAACCTTGTCCGCCAATCGTGTGTTTGGCCGCCATTACACGATCCAATACGCTCTTTCCCGACTAGGTAGCCATATCTCCTTCTGTGCTTAGAACTAAATTAATCCCGAGGGTCTAAGGACCCCTTTTAAGTCAACACATTAGCTGAAAAACACCGTACTTTGGGAAGGGGTCGTTAACTAACACCGACTAAGATGGCGCACTTAAAGGACAAAATTAGATTCATCACGTGACATTGGGCGACAACTCTCACGCTGCAAACATCCACCAATTGGATTGCCTCCCTTGATTCATAATAAAATTCACCGGAAGGAGTTTTATGCTCTTATTCTTTAATTATGATGTATGTCTTATGTACATTTTCCTGTATGTTTAAGTGTTTGTATTAGTAAGTAACATTATAACTAAGCCGTATATTTGAGAAAGAAAAAATATTGTTTGCCAAGTTGATTTTCGTAATTTATCAAATGGTCACAAGCATAAAAGTAAGATAATATTTACCATAACATTATTTTGGCAACTAAATGGCATAGACATCTCCACAAAATGTATCATAATTATGTTCAAATGAATCATGTGTAGTGACCCAAATAAGGGATAAGGTCAACATGGAAGAGAAAATTCATATATTATCTAAACACAACTCATCGTCCCTCTTGTAAGGAAATATCATTTCATTCTAGACGTAAATGGAATAAGGGAAATGCTATTCAACTAAATTCATGTTCAAGTTGTTTTTAGCATATTTTTTTAATAATAGTTTAATTGAAACATATTATTTTATACATTGTTTTCAATTATAATATATATTAAAACCATTAACATGAACATAATAGACGTTTTGTAATACTTTTTAATTTAAAATATGCTAAATAAGAAACACGATGATTTGCACCTGCGAATAAACGTTAAGCAAAACTGCAATTTAGGTGATGCTTTGTAAGCCATTTTATTTAATATATATTTATGCGATCGAATAAAAGTTGTTATACTTCCTGCAATATTGATATCTTATAAATGTTAATTTCAGCTTTCCCGAAACATTCTTGGGCTTTTTTCCCAAAATTGCTTGTGTCCCACACACGCCACAGAATATCAAATGGCGTTTCTGAAGTTGTCCACAAATTGCACAGAACATTATGTTCCTGGAATTAATTCTCACTAAGACACTACTTTTTCATATGCTTAAATAAAAATAAAATACATTTTTTTTTAATTGTTTCTGTAGATTATCGGTTTCAATTCACGAGTTATGAAATGATTTTAAATTTAAATGTTTATTTTCTATGTTCACGAATGGATAAAAATCAATTATCTACCGAAATGAACACATATTCCTTTTATCAAAAGCTACGTGAAGTAACGTCGATTCCAGCGATTAATATATTGCATTTTTGGTCCTCATATTGATTTATTTTAATACCATTGTTTTAACATTGACATAATTGAACTAGTACACATTTTGTGATCAATAAAAGTCTAACAAAACTTATTTTTTGGCATTACTGGTTTGTAAACAATAACAGCGAATCAGAATAAACGATGAATGTTTAATACATATGCGCAATCGTTTAGCTATTTTAACTATCGGCGAAATGAATTTGTTTATGACGCAGATGGTTCGCATCTTACGGGTTTTTCAGTTACAAATCAGGACGAACTGTTCATAACATTCCTTAATAATAACCTTATTTTATAGTACTACCGAACGCATAGCTTAATTTTTACTTCGTTGTTTATTGGCAATTTTCTAGTGTAGCATTGTGTTTCGTGTTTATAATAATACGAAACTTTGTTTTTAATGAAGTACACTTTGGAAAAGTGGAAAAAAAAAACATTGCATCGACATCTAGTTCCATAACTAAAAAGACAGCGTTTACATAAAGGTTTTGTTCAATTGATTGTTAACTACGGAATACCGTTATGGCCATCGTGGTTACAGATTAAAATCCAGAGGGCGACATTGCGATAGTGCGATAATACGATGACGACAGTGCGACAATACGATGGCGACAGTGCGATAGTACGATGGCGACAATGCGATAATGCAATGACGACA